>ML777026.1:116683-161867 GCA_009831015.1 Picea engelmannii
AATACCTACAATATATTGACTTGATTTTCACAATTTAAAAACCCCCTTTATGAATGAAAGTGATAAGATATTAGTCAACAAGGTGAAGGCCCCATGCCATAAAGTATTCAATTGTATCCAAACTTGTGGTATAGTGCTATCCATGTGAATGAATGTGGTGAATTCTAACATGGGAAGAATTTGTTGGATTGCTGATCATTTATGGATATCGTTAACTAACTCAAAATAACTCACTTTTAATGAAAATGAGTGTCAAGGTACCATAGTACAATATTACAAGTATGAATGAATGTGTTGAAGTCGAGTCACCTGTAGAATCTATCAATCATGAGACATTGATGAATTCCCCCTGTTGACAACAAGGAGGCCTACCATTAATGTATGCAATTCCTAATGTACTGTAAGATATATCTAATCTTGATCCTAGATAAGGTGTTGAAGTTAATGGGACACAATATGTTGGAAGGAGGGTCTTAAGTAATCCCACATCATCCAACTCAAGCATAGACCAAAATGACTTTAAGAACCATAAATGGAATATTTTCACTATCAAGTAGGGATATTTGACAAAAGGAAAAGGACAATGAGGTAAGTCAGCATTGTAAGTGAGCCAAGTGAAATTATTTCATGGGTTAGGGGTGTATGGAGCAAGGAAGTATGGTAAGCTTGTGAAGGAAAAATGGGTTGAAATTGTTAGCACATAATCATGTATGGGGTACTCTCTTGAAAGAAGAATCCCCTTGGGCGAAGAAAGAGATTTGGAAAACCCATATTTCCAAAGTTTAGAGGATGGGCGCATCATTTTAACAAGCATGTAGTTTCGGGCGGCCAAGATCTGCCTGCCTAGATCTACAGCTGAGGTTTCATTCCGGATCCCCCCTCCATTCTGCCTTTAATGGAGGGGGGGGGGGTCCAGAATGGTGTGGTATTGATGTGGGGCCCCCTTCCTGTCGTGTCGCCTTCTGTACCATTTTCTCCCAGCCATTTGTTCTCCACTTAACCGTGTGACAGGGCCTGTTTCCTTTGGCCCCTCCTCGTCCTCCGACATCTATCCCTCTCCCTTCCACGTCAGCGTCCCATAAATAATGTGTCCCCCGATTACCATTATATCCCGTCACCTTCGCCCCTTCTTCTTGCCATGTGTCTCACCCCTGTTGTTTCCGTGATCACTCCCTTTCCCCTTTTCACACCAAGAATGCCAGATCCTCCATGCCTTATCCATTAGACTGTTCATCTAATCCAGGTGGCACCATGTGAAGACCTCCATGTCCCAAAGGGTAGTGTTGACCAGGACTGTTCCCGATCCCAAGAAAGTAGTTATTGAAGTTGTTGGAGGTGGTTAGACATTGTCTCTGCCATAAATGGAAATTCCGACAAAGGATTAAAAGCATGTCGATTCATTTGCAGGACAGTCAGGAGTCTGATTGTGTATGTCATAAGTGCACGATCGTTCAGAGTCTGCATGCGCAGACTACCAAAAGACATGCAGACACAATGTTTTTAATGCAGTCTCTCATTTTCGATGTTGTTGTTTTGTTTTGAGTATATGTAGGCAATTTTTCCATTTTGTAATCTATCGATGGTTGAGCTAGGCTCCTGATTGTAAAGTTTTAACAAAGCACTAGTTGCTCTGGTTATGTATTGGCATTTGAGACTTCTTTCCTTATGAATGTCAGCCTCTTTCCATCTCTTTGTTTACACTGTGTTAGAACATCTCGAAATTGGAGGATCCAGTCGAGTTGCGTTTTTATAGGATGATGTATGTTGGATCACTGTAATAGTTGCATTGTTTCTAATCAGTTCTTGTATTTTCTCAACACTGAATGATTTGGAATTGGAGGATCCAATCAAGTCACCCTTTAGTTCCCCGAAATTCCGAACCAAGAGAATCTTGTATTCTGATTTTTTCTTCCTCAAGCTGTTGAAAGGCCTGATGCCCGAGGCATTCTTGCTCACTCATCTCACCAAGTCTTCCATCTGCTCATTTTACAATCAACTCATTGACGAAAGTTAGATCAAGACCTCCTTTGTTTTTTACATACTGGGCCTGGTTCTTGAGTTAGAGTGATACCTTCCTGGGTCTCTACCCATTCGATCACCCATTAAATTTATTTGTGACATAAACTGATGGGCGTTGGTCTCTTCTCCTGTCGCAATCCAGGAGTGACTTCTAATGCTAACATTTCTGGCGCCGTTGCTAGGGACGAAGTTGAATATTTTCCCTGGGATTGAACGACAACGATTAACTGATTCTGAAGGTGCATCAGATATCAGAACTATTGATATTGCTACTATGCACCTGGTGACTCCACTGAGGTGAATCCACTGACACGACTTCGTTGGGAAATTCCTTTGATGCGAACCCATAAGCAACTCCATTGTTTCAGATGTGGCTTCTAGGGGCAGACACACAAGGTATACTCCTCAGCTGTCGTTAGCGCCACCTGAAGCTAACCCAAAGAAGATTATCAGAAAGGGAAAGTCCTATGAAGGCGGTACTTCTACTGCTAAATCATGTATTTCTGGTGATTTTCATGATTTTATAGAAACTCCAACTTCTTCATTTCGTCCTATTTTATTACCTTATGTCGGAGTTTCTCGTAGTCTAAATTTCAAGAGTGTTCCTATTGGATTTCCTCCTCCTGGTCTCAAATTAGTAGGAGAAACTCTTGTCACTCCCCTCTCCCCTGAGGTGGTACCCTGGTTCAGACCCAACGCCTCTGAATATACTCCTACCCCAGGTTTTACCACCCCTCCTCTTGTTATTACTGTTCTTGAGGGAATGGAAATTTTTGTGCCTTTGAGCCTGCAAGCCTGCTCTCTAGATTTGCTGCAGTTCCCCTCCCATTCTATAAGTTCAGCTCCTGTCTTTCTACTTCAAACCTCATTGCCTCCTAGTTCCCCTACACCTTTTGTTCCTATGGCTGGTGCTAATCCCCCTCTAAATAGAATGGACGCCATAGTGGCTGCCATATATTCTCCCTTAATCCTTCCTCAACCTGTCAATCCTCTCCCTGCTGGAGATTACCTTAAATATATACCCAAGTTCACTGGGGAAGAGGACATAACTATGGAAGAGCACCTAGTTTCTTTCTACAGTTATGCGGACAACCTGAACATTAAAAATGAAGATGTATGGATGAGAGTCTTTGTCCAGAGCCTGGACGGTGAGGTGAGGAAATGGTTTAGGAGATTGGCCCCCGGATCTATTGTTGGGATTGAAGCTCTAGATAGTGCTTTCCTGAGGTAGTGGGGAGATAAGAAGGATTTCATGTATTACATGATAGATTTCGGGTCTTTAAATAAAGTGGGAGAAGAGTCTATCTCCGACTTCTCCAAAAGATTCAATAAGATGTATAATAAGATCCCTGCTGAGATAAATCCCACAGAAGCCTCTGCCAAAATTTCTTATGCTAGTGCATTCGAACCTGACTTCTGTCTTCTATTGAGAGAAATAAGAGCTACCTCCTTAGCTCAAATGAAAGATGCAACCATAGAGGTGGAATCTAATGTATTGGTAGTTGACAGACTGAGAAATAAGACTGATGCAAACAAGAGAAAGGGAAGATCTGAAGCCTCAACTTATGGCCCCTCTGTGCCTCACCCTCAAGTGGACGAATTGACCAAGATAGTGAAGTCTCTATCTGTAGAGATGGAGAAAATGAAGGTGGAGGGGAAGAAAGCATACAGAAATCCTCAAAATGCTAAAAATAAAGGAAGCTTTAGTAGGCCAAACAATATTGCTCCCCTGACTATGCAAAGAGACCATAGAGGAAGAGATAGAGAAGACCAGAAAATTCAGACCCCTCTTCAAAATAATTTTGTGGCTGATGAGGAAGAAGGGGAAACAGACAGGCTTGATCTTGAAATACATTGCTTCGGAGAAACTCCTCCTTTTCCTCATCTCACTCAATCAACATACGAGGAATATCTCATGGACATTCAACTAAATGAACTTAGCAAGGGAGACAAGGCTAGCAACAACCAAAGCAGGTATAACCTGAGGTCCAAGAAAAAGATAACAACACCTGATGTTCCTGAATAGTTCACTAGAATAGAGAAACCTGCTAATGAAGTAGAAAACAAAAATGAAGTTAAGAAGGCCCAACCTCTCTCTCCAATGGTCTAGAGTCATGTTCCTGAAGTAAGGGAAATCCCAAAGCTTACATCTTCTTTTAACTTTGAGCATGAAATTCAAAAAATTAGAATCCCTGTGCCCCTCTCCAAACTAATCAAACATGAGGTGTTCAAAAAATGCCTCTTCGAGCTATTATAGTTTGAAGCCTCATGCCTTCCCACAGACTCCATCAATTTGCAAGATGAAAATCCTGCAGTTATTCTAGGTCCTATGGTAGAAGACATGAATGATTCATCCCCTCCCTTCTACACATCATTGAACATACATGATAAGGTACTGCACAACTATTTGATGGATTCAGGGGCTTCCCACAACCTCATGCCCAAAACTGTCATGGAAGAATTAGGACTAGAAGTCACCAGAGCCTATCATGACCTCTATTCCTTTGACTCCAGGAAAGTTCAATGTCTAGGAGTCATCAAAGACCTGGTCGTGACCTTGTTTCAATTGCCCATGAAAAGTGTGGTCATGGACATTGTAGTGGCTGATGTCCCCCCCAAGTTTGGTATGTTGTTATCAAGATCTTGGATAAAAAGACTGGGGGGAGCTCTGCAGATGGACCTAACCTATGCTAATATTCCAGTGTTTGGAGGAGAACATAGGAGACTATACAGAGAAGCCCAGTTGACCTATATAATCAATGACGAAGCCAATCCTACCAACCATCCTATCTTTTCCCTTAACACTGATTTAGGTTCCAGTTTACTACAACTCACTAATGCTCCTGAGCCTCTTCTAGAACTCAGAAAGCATCCCACCACTTCTCTTGAATTTTCTCCCCCCATCACCTCTGTCTAATTTTTTTTTTTTGATGGAGCCTCTTCCAAGGAAGGCACTGGTGCCGGAGTATTTTTTATGTCACCTGCTTAGGAAACCATATCTCTGTCATACAGGATAGAATTTGAAACAACCAACAATGTGGCGGAATATGAAGCTCTTGTTCTAGGATTAAGAGCTACAAAGGGAATGGGAATTCAGGAGGTAGCAGTGTTCGAAGATGCATAATTGATAGTCCAACAGATAAAAAACGCTTATCAGGCCAAGAATCCTCGACTCAGGAGTTACATAAATGAGGTATGGGACCTAATCGACAATTTCTTCTCAGCATTTAATATTTCTTTCGTTCCAAGAGAGAAGAACATAGTGGCAGATTCCTTGGCTACGTCAGCAAGCAATTTCAAAGTGCCCTTGCCACCCAAATTCAGATATGATTTAGAAGTAAAATACAGGCCCTCCATACCTGACAATGTCAAACATTGGAAGGTGTTCGAGGATGATCTTGAGATCAAAAGATTCTTGGAGACTGTTGAAGATTTTTCAGAGATGCATATTGACCAAGACTCTGTTTCTAAAGAAAAGCTTGATGGTGGTAATCTTCTGAGTAAGATTGCAGAGCGGGACATTATGCAGTTGCCTAGCAATCATATTCCAAGGGGACTGGTTCCTTTGGAAAGTATTTTTGATAGACATGATGTGGCATTAAAAGGGAAAATCTCAGAGGATGATGCTGATACAACTCAGTGCAATATTGGCACCGAGAATGAACCCAAGTTTGTGAAATTGTCAAGGAGTATGACAAAGGAAAAGAGGGCTAAATACACTGAACTATTGAGGGAATTTGCTGATGTTTTCACTTGTACCTATGAAGATCTCAAAACTTATGACACTTCTGTCATTGAGCATAAAATCCCATTGAAAAATGAGGCGAAGCCATTTAGGTAGAAGCTTTGACAGATCAATCCTATGTTGCTGCCTATCATGGAGAGATAAGTGAAGAAGGTGCTACATGCCCAGATCATCTCACCATTGAGATATTCAGAGTGGGTGGCCAACTTGATCCCAGTAAGAAAGAATGATGGAGAAATCAGACTCTGTGTAGATTTTAGAAACCTGAACAGGAGCTCATGGAAGGACAATTACCCCTTGCCAAAAATGGAACATATATTGCAGAGGGTAATAGGAGCATCCAGGATTTCCATGATAGATGGCTTCTTTGGATACAATCAAATCTTTGTTCTGCCTGAGGACAGGGAAAATACGACATTTACCACTCCACGGGGAACATTCATGTATGCTAAAATGCCTTTTGGATTGATGAATGCAGGGGAAATGTTTCAACGTGCCATGGACATAGTTTTCATTGGGGAAAAGAATAAGTTTGTGGTCATCTATCTAGACGACATAACAGTCTTTTCCAAATCTGATAAAGAACACTGTTGTCATCTCAGGAAGGTTTTTCTGAAATGCAGGAGTTTTGGCCTTTCATTGAATCCCAAAAAATCTCTGTTCCCCATGAAGGAGGGAAAGTTACTGGGCCACATAGTATCAACAGAAGGAGTCAAGATTGATCCTAGCAGAGTTGAAGCAATCCAAGCCTTATCAATCCCAAGATCCAGGAAGGAGGTCCAATCTTTCCTTGGTAAGATTAATTTTCTAAGGAGGTTTGTTTCTAACTTTGCTGAGGTGGTAAAGCTTATAACAACCATGTTGAGAAAGGAAAATGAAGTGAGGTGGACCTATGAATCTCGAAATTCCTTTGAGCAGATAAATAAGGCCTTGATTGAAGCTCCTGTGCTTATCAGTCCCGATTACTCAAAGGATTTCCTTATTTTTTCCTTTGCCTCATCTGACACAGTGGCTGCTGTTTTATTACAGACAAACGAGGCCGAGATAGAGCAACCTATTGACTATTTTAGCAGAGCACTAAGGGATATCGAGGTTAGGTATGGCATTATGGAGAAGCAGGCCTATGCCCTGGTAAAGGACCTCAAAGCCTTTAGAACCTATGTCCTGCAGTCAAAAATCATTTCCTATGTCCCCTCGACCACTGTTAAGGACATTCTTATTCATCCTGATATAGACGGGAGGAGGAGTAAGTGGATAGCCAAGATCCTTGAGTTTGACTTGGAAATAAGGCCTACCAAATTAATCAAAGGTCAAGGTTTAGCCAAGCTGTTGGTTGAAGAAAATTGCAAAGCTTTGGGGGTAAGTTTCATCAGTGAATTCTCAGAAAATCAGCAGGATCAGCTGTCTGAAGTAGACCCTCAAGCAAAACCCTCGTTGGATCGATGTCCTTGGTATATGGATGTCATATATTTCCTGCAAGATTTTCGGCCTCTAGATGGCCTACAAATAAACAAGGTAAGAGCTCTGAAGCTCAAAGTAGTCAGATACTGCCTTGTCGATCAAGTTTTATATTGGAAAGACCCCTTGGGGGTGCTTTTAAAATGCATGAATCCACAAGAGGCTGACAAGATCATTGTTGAATTTCACAGCAGCCTATGTGGATGTCATCATTTCTGGAAGACCACAACCTACAAAATCCTTAGGGCTGGGTACTACTGGCCCACCTTATTCACTGACGTCTGTAGAAAGGTTAGAGCCTGCATCAAATGCCAAAGATTATCAGAAAAGAAACAACTTAAATCTCTTCCTTTAAAGCCTGTAGTTCTTTTGGGACCTTTTCAACAATGGGGCCTAGATTTTATTGGAGAAATCCACCCTGCTTCCAGTGGGAAACACAGATAGATCCTGACTGCCACATATATCTTTACTAAGTGGATAGAAGCTATCCCCACCAGGAGTGCTTCCCACAAGGTAATCATTGGATTCATGGAAGACCTCATCACAAGATTCGGCTGCCCAAGCAAGATTGTTACTGATAACGTAGCCTCTTTCAAGGCTGAACCGTTAGCCAAGTTCTGTGAGCAATTCGGGATCAAACTGATTCACTCCACCCCATATTATACCTAAGGCAATGGTTTAGCAAAATCCTCCAACAAAAGCCTGATAAGGATCATCAAAAGACTATTGGAGGACAACAAAAATGCCTGGGATTCAAAGTTGAAATTCGCTCTATGGGCCGATCGAGTGACCACGAAGAGATCTATAGGCATCTCCCCTTTCCAATTAGTCTATGGAACAAAAGATGTTTTTCCTTCTCAGCTAGCCATTCCTGTAGCAAAATTCCTCCAGGATTATCAAGAGGAGCCTGATGATATGATCAGAATAATTCATCAATAGGTAGAGGTCCAGTAGGTCAGAGAGCAAGTGATGAACAACATTCAAGACCATCAGTAGAAGATCAAGTTGGTTTTTGACAAGAAGGCCAAGAAGGAAGAGTTCCAGATGGGAGACCTGGTACTGAAATGGGATGCTCCTAAGCAAGACAAGGGAAATAACGACAAATTTGAATCCCTATGGGTCGGCCCCTTCAAAACCCCTGAAGTATTTTCAAATAATACCTACAGGTTACAAGATTTGAAGGATCAAGAAGTTTTCAATGGCCCTGTGAATGGGCATTTCCTGAAAAGATGTTTTTCTTGAGCCGCACATGGCTCTTCTGCAGTTGTACATACTGTTTTTCTTTTATCTTTAAGTTTTAAATAATGACTCCATAGCCCAACAACAAGGCACTGAAGCTACAAAAATCTCTCGGCAGCCCGCAGGGGGCGTGTCATCCCCCATGGAGCCTAATGTTAGCACATAATCATGTATGGGGTACTCTCCTGAAAGAAGCATCCCCTTTGGTGAAGAAATATATTCGGAAAACCCATCTTTCCAAAGTTTAGAGGATGGGGGCGTCATTTTAACGAGCATGTAGTTTTGGGCGGCCAAGATATACCCGCCTAGATCTACGGCTGAGGTTTCATTCCAGAGCCCCCCCACCATTCTACCTTTAACGGAGGGGGGGGGGTCTGGAATTGGGCATGCATCTCTCAAACGGTCAATATTGAGGTTCCTAGATGGACAATGCTCAAGCGATTTTGGACCCCCTTTTCCATTCTGCCTTTAATAAAGGGGGGGGGGGTCCGGAATGGTGTGGTATTGATGTGGGGCCCCCTTCCTGTCGTGTCGCCTTCTGTACCATTTTCTCCCCGCCATATTTTCTCCACTTAACCATGTGACAGGGACCATTTCCTTTGGCCCCTCCTCGTTCTTCGACATTTGTCCTGCTCCCTTCCACGTCAACCTCCCATAAATAATGTGTCCCCCTATTACCATTATATCTCGTCACCTTCGCCCCTTCTTCTTTCCATGTGTCTCACCCCTGTTGTTTCTGTGATCACTCCCTTTCCCCTTTCCACGCCAAGCATGCTAGATCCTCCATGCCTTATCCATTAGACCATTCAGCTGATCCAGGTGGCACCATGTGAAGAGCTCCACATCCCAAAGGGCAGTGTTGACCAGGACTGTTCCCGATCCCAAGAAAGCAGTTATTGAAGTTGTTGGAGGTGGTTAGACATCATCTCCGCCATAAATGGAAAGTACGACAAAGGATTAAAATCACATTGATTCATTTGCAGGATAGTCAAGAGTCTGATTGTGTCTGTCATAAGTGCACGATCGTTTAGAGTCTGAATGTGCAGACTGCCAGAAGACATGCAGACACAATGTTTTTAATGCAGTGTCTCATTTTTGTTGTTGTTGTTTTGTTTTGAGTATATGTAGGCAATTTCGCCATTTTGTAATCTATCGATGGTTGAGCTAGGCTCCCAATTGTAAAGTTTTAATGAAGCATTGGTTGCTCTAGTTATGTATTGGCACTTGAGACTTCTTGCCTTATGAATGTCAGCCTCTTTCCATCTCTTTATTTACACTATGTTAGAACAGCTCGGAATTGGAGGATCCAGTTGAGTTGCACTGTTATAGGATGATGTATGTTGGATCACTGTAATAGTTGCATTGTTTCTAATTAGTTCTTGTATTTTCTCAACGCTGAATGATTTGGAATTGGAGGATCCAGTCAAGTCACCCTTCAGTTCCCCGAAACTCAAAATCAAGAGAATCTTGTATTCTGAGTTTTTCTTCCTCAAGCTGCTGAAAGGCCTGATGCCCAAGGCAGTCTTGCTCACTCATCTCACCAAGTCTTCCATCTTCTCATTTTATAATCAAATCATTGATGGAAGTTAGATCAATACCTCCTTTTTTTTTACATACCAGGCCTGGTTCCTGAGTTAGAGTGATACCTTCCTGGGTCTCTACCGATTCGATCACCCATTAAATTTATTCGTGACATAAACTAATGGGTGTTGGTGTTTTCTCCTGTTGTAATCCATGAGTGACTTCTAACGCTAACAGAAGTCATGATCTGAAAATTTTAATGTTCACTAAATAAGAATATCGAAGTTTGGACTTCAACATGCATGGATTGTTCAGCTTGGGAGAAGGAAAAGAATGAATGAGCATACCATGCCATAATGAGATTTTGGAAGGATTCATTTGGTAGTGATGGCATGGTGGGCATGACTTCTCTTTAATACTAGTATGCACTTGGTACATGTGTATGTATGGACGACATTCCCTTATTAAAAAAAAGTGGTCTTAAAAATCACATGTGCATAGATTGTCCTCATTGATCCTCCTAGAACCTGCAAAAACTATCACTTTCCTACAATACAACATGAGATAATGGAATAGAATAGGTGTATATGATCTCTTCATCCAAAACATATGAAAAAAATGACAATTAGTGCTTATGAAACAAATCCGAGGAAGATAAATAAAACAAAACACATTTTTTTACACGTTGAGGAGTGGCAACCGCCTTATAATACTCAATAATGTTTTGTTGATAAAATATTCATTTGATGTCCGATTTGACTGATTAAAAATCTAGACTAAAGTGAATTCATAGGGATATCTATAGTATAAACAAGTTTTAAATATTTCTCAAATTTATTTTTCAAACATGATGAGGAACAACCTGCTTGATGGAGTTGTTTTCAAATTTCCTCCTAGACCAACAATTACTATTTTGATCATAACTTTTCCATTAAAGTTTGGATAGATGAGATTCCACTTAGGGATTAAATTAATTTAATTTTTCCATATCCACTAGAAGAAGTTTTTAATATGAATTTTATCTGGTATCCCAAAACCTCTGATGAAGATACCTAGAAGGGAAAGTTTTCATCACACTAGTTTAGGATAGGTAGTCACAAATTTGTGAATAAATTTTTCATACAAAGTCCAAATTGAGTAATTCAAATTGTGTGTTAAACTATGCTTGAATAAATTTCTCCCCTACAAATAGGTTTTGAGGATGTGGTGATTTAACATACTATATTTTCTTGTGAACAATCAAGATGTAGACTTGCCATGATGCATATTTTATGACCAACAATCAGTAATTTGGTCATACCTTTTTGATATGATACCCAAATGAAGTGATCAAAATTTGGTTGGAGACTATATTCCAAGTTCTATCTACCTTAGAAATAGGTTTTAAAAATTATCAATTTTAGTCCCTCAAATCTCGATTATCCCAACTCTGGTTTTAAGAGGATTTGAAGTCAATTTGCTACAAAATTTTAAAAAATGACCATTTTCTACCAAAATATGATCTGTGTATGTGAGGTTCCTAGTGAGTGTGTCTATGATAATCTTTTGAGTTCATCCCCCCCAAAATATCCAATACCCATCTTATAAATCTTAAACATAATTTTTAGAAAACTTATGGTACGTTGATGAATTTGTAACAAATCACTCTATTATGCAAATTTGGACAATAATTTTTCTGACAAATTAAATGAATTAAAATGGATTGTCCTTTGGAAAGCTCCTATCCTTCCTTTGAAATTCTCCTCCAGATGCATCCCTTCTCCTGTATATCTTCTTGCCAATGTCTTAGTGGATGGAGTGTTTTTTACTACACCATGAGTGAAAAAGATTGAAATGATTTATCAAGAAATCTATCTAATTCTATTTATACATTACTAACATACTTTATATTTAGTAGAATAGAGTACCCACTATAGTGGATGTTTCAAGATTTTATACTACATAAATTCTATAGAGAGGTCGTCTTTGCATCTTATCATTTCTAATCCATCGTATTTAGAATGTTAGCACCAAAATTTATCATATACAAGAAAAAAAGAACCATTAATTCTCTAATGATTTCTTTTCAAAGTGCATTCTAACTATGGAAAAAAATTATGCAAGAAACTATATGCAAAAAAAAACTTGGTTTAAAAATTGGTTCAAAGAAACTAATCGACAATCTCTTCAGTGCCAATTAAAAAAAAACAAATGATATACTACAAGATTTCCGATTTCTTTATCATTTCCACGAAAATAATGACAAAATGTCAATCGATCTATATGTCTAAATCATGTTACATTTATTTATCAATACAATAATACGTGAATTTGTGTAATGCAAACACAATATGTGCATAATTATATTATTTGTAATATGATTTATCTATAATGCTCAATGTTGATCCTACTTGTGAAATCAATTGCATAAAATAAATGGAATGAAAGGAAGATTCATCATTGAATTATACCTTACTATATCCATGAGTGTGGTAAATCAAGTTGTATTTAAGTGTTCAATCTTCGAGATCTGAACCTTCTACAACAATATTCCATTTGGTATATTTCATAATACAATTAAATTGATCCAGGTGGATATTGGTGGCCACCCACATATTCCAACTGGCTCCTTGTGTTCATTTTTTGTTCAACACGTTCTTCTATACTACTGTGTAATTGTGAGTTTTACACTTCTGGTCCTGTCTAAATCCCCACACATCCTCCAGGTGGATATGGGTGGCCTCTCGCCTAATCCAACTGGCTTATTTTGTATGTTTTCATGTCAACACATCTTGTTGTACTTCCAAGGCCTTTTTGGGGCCCTAAACGTTTTTTTTTGGGCTCGCCATAGTCAAACTGTAGACAGAGTCAGAGTTTGATGGCAGAATGTGTAGTTCTATGAAAGACCTTTCCAATTGGTTATCACGTGCCTAAAACAGAGGTTGTATGCAAAAGTTATGACCCTTGGAAGTTGAGGTACCAAATTACACCAACTTACCCATAGGGCCCACATGAATTTTAGCGTTTCACCTTCTAGGGTTAGGTTTTTGGATGTCTAGGGTTTTGGCATTATTGAGTAATATCAAAAAGTTCTTTGGAGCCTCATTGTATTCCATTCTTCTCAAACAGATGCATGTAGCAGCTACATCTCTTCTCAAAGATAGCTACCACCATTCGAGAAAGTGTTTAAGTTTTGAAGTTTTATAGTTTCATCCTATTTCATTATTTAATAGAAGATATTGTTCACTAGATATTTGTGTTATTCTTCATATCTCTGTGTTTATTGTATTCATTCTATTAATCGGTGCATTCTGCTCCTAAATCTAGATCAGTGGTATCAGAGTGGTCTTCTCTTCATTTATTTTTCTTCGTGCATGTCCCCAACAAGATCTGGGTACAATTGGTTGGGACTTGAACCAATTGAGCCATTACAAGATCGATTGCACCAAGCTCGACAACAACCCATGGGGGATGAAAAGAAAGATGATGGAGCAGGAGATCCTATTAAAATGTTTCTCGAGGAATATCTCATGTGACAAAGGAACAAAATGATGGACAACTTCGCGCAGATCCTTTGACGACTACACACAGAAGAAACATATTCATTAAGAGGGCATGCAACCCCCTTCAAGGTACAACTAAATTTTGATATTCCATTATTTGAAGGACTGATAGATGCATATGTTGTAGATAAATGGTTGAATCTGCTCGATGAATATTTTTCGATCCACAACTTTTTCGATAGGGAAAATATCACTTTTTCACTCCTCAAGGCTGCTCCCCGTGTTAAAGATTGGTGGGATACTTACTCTGAGAAAAGGGCCATGGAGGAATCTACAATTTTTGTGGTGTCCCCTACATGGGATTCCTTCCAGGATGCCATTAAAGAACAATACTAACTTGTTGGAATCTATGAGGACCAATACAATAGATGGACAACCCTATGTCAAGAAAGGGACCAAACAATACTAGATTTCACCAATATTTTCCATACCCTATGCACCAAATTGGGTATCAAACACTCTGAGTGTCATATGGTGCTCAAATACCGCGATTTTTTTCATAGATACATTCAAATAGAAATGGAGTTCCTAGACATCACCTCATTGGTCACGACTTATAGATACACTGTCAAGATTGAGCATAAATTCAAGAAGAAGTGGCGAGAGTTTGTATCTGCAAACTCCTCACAGCCGAAACAAGGAAAAGGCAGCCCCAACCCACATGAAAAGGGACCAATTCAAGATGGCCACCCTCAAGACAACTAGTCCAAGCCGCAATACAAGAAGGGAAATGAGAATATGAAGAAGGACACAGGAAAATTGTGTGAGTACCATAAAATTCCTTGGCACAACACCGAAGAATGCTGCTCCAATCAATCCCTCATGGTCGATCTGAAGGCTTCTGAGTCAGAGGTCGATTCTGATTCCAAGTCAAATCTTGAAGGAGGGAATCAAATTATTGATGTTGAACCTAGTGCCACTATCGCTACCACCAAAGTTTGACCAAGATAACCAGAAGAACCAGAGGAATGGGAACGCCTCTTTTACTACCAGATGTGGGTCAAGGGGGCTCTTATTCATTTCATTGTCGACAATAATAGTCAGAATATTTTGATTTCAACAGAGGTCTTCAAGCAGTTGGACCTTCCAATGACACTGCACCTACATCCCTACACCATCGACATGGCTTCACCAAGGAAGAGTTCTTCGTGTCAGGAAACAATGTCATCTTCCCTACGACATCACTTCTTTCAAAGCTAAGGTACTTTCTGATATTTCTCCCCTTGAAGTTTGTGATGTTATTTTAGGACAACCATATTTGTGGAATTTTCATGGTGTGTATGAGTCTAGACCTCGTAGTGTTATTATTACTTTGGGTAGACAATTGTACAGGATCCTAGAGGTAGCATCACCTACTGCTATTTCTTTAATATATGCTAAGCAATGCAGTAAGGTCATTTCAAAGAACGGGAAGTTCTTCTTATTTGTGATCCATGCTCACGGTAAGCAGAAGGTCACCGCCACATCCATGGCCTCTACAAAACTCCTCTCTTTGCAACAGAAGCAAGTGGATGGGATCATGGAAGAATATAGAGACATCTTCACCTCACCTACAGGGGTACTAACACCCTGCTAAGTCAAGCATCCAATTGATTTGACCCCCGACATGCCTCTACCTAATGGACCAGTCTATCAACGCTTGTTGATGGAGAATTCTGAAATTAGGTGTAAGATCCAAATGCTTCTTCAAAAGGGGAACATCAGGCCCAACTCCTCCCCTTTCGGAAGCCTGATTGTACTGATGTAGAAGAAGGAAGGGACTTGGTGATTCTACATTGATTACAGAGCCTTAAATAAAATCACAGTCATGAAATGCTACTCCATTCCCAGGATTGATTACCTTCTTGACCAACTCAAGGAGGTAAATTTCTTCAGCAAGATTGACCTAAAGTCTGGCTACCACTAGGTTCTCATCAAACCAACTGATGTATGGAAGACCAACTTCAAGTCAAAAGAAGGTCTCTACGAATGGCTAGTCATGCCCTTTGGATTAACAAATGCACCGACCACTTTCATGAAGTTGATGGATGATGTATTGAGACCCTTCACCAAATCCTTTGTGGTAGTATATTTGGCTGACATCCTCATCTTTAGCAGAACATGGGAGGAGCACATGCGATATATTCAACAGGTTTTTACCACTCTGCAGCAACACAAGATTTATTCCAACTTGGAAAAAAGCTCTTTTGGCATGAATAGGGTCCAATACTTGGGATACATTGTTGATGAGAATGGGGTACAAGTTGATCCAACTAAGATCCAGTCCATCCATGACTAGCCAGACCTGACCACACTGACTGAGCTTCAAATCTTTTTGAGACTAGCCAACTTTTACCGACAGTTCATGTTGGGATTATCCCATATTGCATGGGCCCTCAGCCAGGTGACCAAGGGCGGTGGAAAGGCCAAGTTCATGTGTGGGAAGGGTAAGGGAAAGTCAAATTACTAGGAAATATTATGGTTTGATACCTCTAAACAGGAGCCTAAAGGGAAAATAGATGCACCCCATGGAAGTTGAAAGAAGAAGACATGTTAATATTTTGGAAATATCGGACATATGGATAAGGTCTACTATAAGAAGAGATATGATTTAGAGGATAAGGTTAAATTCATTTAAGGAGACGTGTCTTATGTATGATGAACTACTGATAATTTCATGTTCCAAGTCGAAACTTCTGAAACCTTGTTGTCTCACTCTGTGTAGAACTAATGGGTAGTTGAATCTGGGTGAACACATCACATGGCTAAGGATTCCTCCTTGTTCATGTGGTTGGATGAAGCTAATAAGAGAAAAATATATGTCCGTGTCGACTTTCTGCACGAAATGGTAAACACATAAGGAAGATGGTAAGGAATACACCTTTGAAGTTTTCTATTGTATTTTGATTACTGATCAATATAAATTTCTTGAATAAGGTACGGTTGGTGGTAAACATCAATCCCACTTTATTAAGGGTAATGAAAATTCAAATTACTAGGAAAGAGTATGGTTTGATACCTCTACATAAAATCCTAAAGGGAAAATAGATGCACCCCCTAGAAGTCAAAATAAGAAGACATGTTAATATTTTGGAAATACTAGACATATGGAGAAGGTCTACTATAAGAAGACAAACAATTTAGAGGAGAAGGTTAAACTCCTTGAAGGAGACATGTCCTCTGTACGATGACCTACTGATAATTTCAGCTTCCAAGTCGAAACTTCTCAAGCCTTGTTGTCTCACTATGTGTAGAACTAATGGGTAGTCAAATCTGGGTGCACTCATCACATGGTTAAGGATTCCTCATTGTTCATGTGGTTGGATGAAGCCAAGGAGAGAAAAATCTGTGTTGTTGGTCAGGGTGATGTTACCTATCAACATGGGAAAATTGTCTATGTATATCATGTGTCAAACCTCAATTCCAATATGTTGTTTGTTTCTTAGTCAAAACAGACAGGTAATATTGTTGAATTCTTTCCACATCAGTTCAATTTTCATGATTTGAATAAAGGTAAGTCGATTTTCGTCAAAGGGATACTCGACCCGAAAAATGATTTATATAAATTATGTGACATGACTCGACTTGAAAGTGAATCAAATACTTTTTTTTCTCACACTAATGAGTGTAGTCGAACTTGGGATGAACGACTCAGACACTTGAATTTTTGAAGTATGTAGGCACTAGAAACTCGAAAAATGGTTGCTGGTCTACATAAAGTGTTTCTCCCTGAAGGTGTTTGTAAAGGATGTGTTCTTGGAAAGCATAATCAAGCACCATTTGACTTTGTCAAAGAGTGTAAAGCATAGAACTTACTGGAGTTGGTTCATAGTGATGTATGCTTCATCAATCTACCTTCCCTTGCTGGTGCAAGGTACATTTTGAATTTCATTGATGATTTCGCTCATTGCCAATGGGTCTATTTTCTAAAAAATAAGAACCTTGTATTTGAAAAGTTCAATGAATTCAGGGCCATTGCTGAAAATCAATGTGGAAGACCCATCAAGTTTTGGAGATCAGAAAATGGTGGTGAGTATGTAAATCGACCTTTTGAATACATTGTTCGATTTGGCATTGAATGGAAACGGTTAGTTCCCCACACACATAAGGAAAATGGCGTTGCAAAATGCAAGAATCAAATGTTATTTGAAATGGCTAGATGTCTTTTGCAAGCTAAAGATCTTCTCTCTCACTTCTGGGTTGAAGCAGTTTATTGTGCAAACTATCTGCTCAATCACATCTCGACTAGAGTTGTTCCTTCCATGATTCCATTCAAATGATGGCGTGGAAAGAAAAATTCAGTCGACAACCTCCGTGTGTTTGGATTTGTTTCTTGAGATCATATTTCTAATGATTGCAGAAATAACTTGAATGAAAATATTCATGCTTGCATCATGATGGAATACTCTGAAGAGTAGAAATCCTATCAACTATTTGATCATGTCAAATGAAAAATCATTATCAAATACAATGTATGGTTTGATGAGAAGTAATATTGCATCAAGTTGTTGCATGCCTCCTTTGGATTGATGTAGGATGATCCCTTTGATGTTTTCTTTGACACCAATACTCTTGTTCCATTTTTCATTCCTTCCATTGGAAATTCAAACTTTGTTACTATTTCGACTGGACAATTGATTAGTTCGTTGGTCTCTATTTTGACTTTTTCACCGTCTATGTTGAATGAAACGCCTCTGAATTTTGATTGACCTATTGTTGTAAAACAAATTTCACCCATTTATTATCTACCCCATTGGACTATAAAGGCAATCGAAGCTAGTGGAGTTGATGCCATTGATCCAAATTACAAACTCAAAGTCTAAAGAAACATGCCAACATTTCCTTGATGACTCATGTACTTGGAAATTATGATCATTTTTCCTACTCATATTCTCAAGGATGACTTGGATGGGAACATGCTATGCAAACAAAATTTGATTCTTTGTTGAAGAATCACACTTGGGACTTGGTTCCCCGACCGCAAGGAAAGAAAATTTTGAAGTGTCGATGGGTCTACAGGAATTTTTTTTCCTCTCAAGCTGTTTTTGAGAAACATAAATCATGTTTGGTTGCAAAGGGATTTTCTGAACAAGAAGGTATCGACTACACAAATACCTTTCCCCCTATTGAAAAAATGAAGTCTGTTTGACTGATTCTTTCCCTTGCTTCTCGTTTTGGATGGAAAATCCATCAGATGGATGTGAAAAGTTCCTTTCTTCATGGACACTTATTTGAAGAAATTTTCATGGAAAAACCACCTATTTTTGTGACATATTATAACCTGGTTTGTCGAATCAAGTAGTCACTTTATGGTTTGAAACAAGCTCCCCAAGCTTGGTATGCTAAGATCAACAATTTCTTTCTTTGACTTGGTTTAAAAAGTTGTGAATTTGATCATATCTTGTATGTAATCCATACCAATGGAGACACTTTGATTTTTTTTGTATACATAGATGATCTCCTTTTTATCACAAGATTTTTACTTGTGAAAATCCCACCACAAGATCCCAAAATTTTACGTAATTATGGGAGAATCTACCACTGTCACCGAAGTAGAGACTTCACTAATTTTAGTGATGGAAGAGGTCCAATAGAAGGGATGATTCCTTGGAAACCTCAAGGGATCAAAAATAAATTTTAGTAGCCAATCATACCACCCCCTATATTGATCACCGAATGGTTGGTCTAGGTCAAGGAAAGAGAAGAGGTTTGAAGATGATTTGGTACTTTCCTGGAACAAGAACACTTTGTAGCATATATATAACTACTTCCAAGAAAAAGTATGCAATAAAGACCTATTTTATACACTAGACAAGTTTTATTTCTATGGCTATTGCAAATTACAACAATAAACTAGTCTTATAATAGAAGTAATTAATTTGTAACAACAAAAATAATAGGTGTTAAAAAATACCACAATTGACCATGAAAATTAAACATACAACCAATAGATTATTATCCAATTATTAGAGGTAATTTATGAATGAGTTAAGAACCTTTAGATGAGTTTATGCAACAAGATAATTCTATTTTATATGGATATAACAAACTTTTATAACAATAGTAAGAAATATAGTGAGTTTTCTAGGGTTAGAGTTAGTATAGTTAGTATAATGCTTGGGATTTTTGAGAGAGAGTTGTATCAATCATTTCACCACAAGAGTGTCGTAATATTAGTGACTTTATAAGGTTATGGCATCTTCTAATGCAACCAATATTGAAGTTTGATCTACTTGAAACCAACAGGTAGGATCTAAACCATAAGGTGCAAGCAAATTTGGGCCCTAGAAACCATTTCTCCCTTATTATAGCTTCAACTAGCTCAAAGATCAATTATCTAGGGATAAAATCCTAAAGTTCTAGCACTTTAGGGAATTAGGGTTCTAACCCTAGGAAGGAAAATTAACCAATTTTAGGCAAATAAGACCTTGTAAGAGGAATAATCACTTATGTTCCTCTCTTAGGGTTTAAATAAAGAAGTATTTTTGTAACAAAATAACAATTTCACCATAAACATTAATACAATGAAAAAAATTGCAAAAATTTACTTCATCCAATAAACCAAGATAATTTCACCCTAATTTCATAAATATCCATCTAAAATCAGAAAACCATCCATAAAAGATCCTCTCCAAGCATAGCACATGAGAGAGAAAGACCAATTACCCACAAAAGAGATAAAATTTCAAAAGTGTCACCCACAATGGTGAGTGAAAGATGATGATAAAAATGAAAGTGAGGGTAGAATTTTTATAAGGATAACATAAAACATTTGTCCACATAAAATGTCAAAAAAAAAATTAGAAGTGTGGTTGACCCCTCATTTAACCCTTTACAAAATGCTAAAGTGTAAAAATAAATCATAATGAGTCACACGTGTGAGACGTCAAGTCCTCTTGGGCAACAGGGAGGCCTCTAAAGGCCACATGGAATCACTCTAGAGTAGTGTGGGAGAAAGTGATGTCTCTCCTCACAAACTTTCATGCCATGCATCGTCAGTACCCCATGTGTGCATCAAACCCTAACTGCATCATACCCTAGAAGGTGATGTCATCACCATAATAGGGCCAACGTTCAGGATCCAAGTGTTGTGTCGAGGCCTTGGGGAGATGAATATCATATTTGCACTATCTCTTATTCTATGTTGCTAAAAAATACATAATCCTACTACAAAATAAGTATTGGGTTACTTTTCCCAGACTATGTGGCTTCTATCCTATCTATGTGTCATCATGAATGAATCTTCTCCTACCAAGCCCATATGTCCATCATTCAGGGTTCTGAGGATGTGAGAGACAATGTATGAGGGTGGTGAGTCATTAGATGACCCACTGCTCTCCATCACATGTTCCAAGGTCCTATAATAAAGGAAAAGAATTCCTCAAAGAACCATGTCAGGGCCATCCAAAACAAACCAAGGTATAAAACATGGTTAGCCAAAGTTCATAAGAAACATTAGTCTTTAAAGAATTCAAAGTAAGATGTAATTTAATATATAATCCAATTAAGACAATTCACCCCAATATCCCCTTCAAGTAGCACACCAGCTCAGGACCCCATGTGAGTTTCCAAGTTTAAGTATGGGAGGGACTTCATCCAAACCTATTAGGTGTACCACCTAGAAAGGAGATAAAAATAACATAGGTAGAGGGATAGGTATTGAGAGTGACAGGGAGAGTAAAATCCCTTCAAGAGTAAGGGTGATAGTGATATGGTTTTAGGGTTTACTTCATGATTTATGGTTCCATTAAATCCATTTCTATGAGTGCCTTTGTGGAGGGTGTGATTTCTCTTGATTTACCCCATATTTACGGGTTATTTTTTCCAAACCCCTTTATTATCCATATTTGTAGTCCGATTTATCATATTTTCAAGTCCCCTTTCATAAAGTTTCAAGATTTTGCATTTCTATTTGGCACCGGGGTGATAATCGAAAGAGCAGAGCTCAATTTTGGACTGGATTTTGTTAGTCCTTTTGTAATCTAGATTTATGAGTGGAAAGAAATGAATAATAGACTGAATAGAATAAAACATATATATGGATAAAAACAACATATATCCAATGAACAATAATTTCTATTGAATAAATAAAATAGGTTGAAACTGTAAAATTGCAGAACTGAAAACAACTTGCTCAAATGGTGGTATCTATCTCTCAGAAGAGATGTGGTAGCTACGCGCATGCTTCTGAGAAGAATGATTAAAATGAGGCTCTAGAGGCTTTCTTAACATTACTCATGAGTGTCAGAACCCTAGACATCCTGAAACCAAACCCTGGGAGATGAAACACCAAAAGTTATGTGGGTCTTGATGGGTAAGTTGGTACCTCAACTTCTCGAGGTCGTAAATTTTGCATACAAACTCCATTTTAGGCATGTGATAGCCCGTTGGAAAGGTGTTTTTGAGAAATACACATTATGCCATAAAAATATGTCTCTTTCTATAGTTTGACTATGAAAAAAAAAAAAATACTATTTAGGGCCCCAAAACGACCCTGAAATTACCAAAAGATGTAATGACATGAAAAAATCCAAAATAAGCCAGTTGGATTAGGTGGGTGGCCACCAATATCCACCTGGAAGCTGTGTAGGGCTTTAGACAACCCTGGAAGTGTAGAAACCACAATTACCAAGAATTACATAAGAACGTGCTAAACTAAAAAATGTCAAGAGGAGGCAGTTGGAACAAGTGGGTGGCCACCAATATCCACCTGGATCAGTCCTCTGTTGATTAAGGTTGGTTTTCATTGATGTCAAACCTTGAAGAAAGTATGGTATAACAAAGGTTTGGGTAATGGACCCAAGTTGGTTTGATGTATACTGGTATGCGTTTTAATATAATTGAAGGTAAGACTATTCTATATGGGTAGTACATGTCATGCCATTTCTAGTGGTATGTAGAACATCACATAACTCCTCGCAGTTAGAGAGTCATGTCCATGTGAAGTTGGAGAACCCAGGTTTGGGTAATGGACCCAAGTTTGTTTGATGGATAACGATATGCGTTTTGATATATTTGCAGGTAATATTATTCGATATGGATCATACATGTCATGCCATTTCCATTGGTATGTGGAATGTCACATAACTCCTCATGGTTAGAGAGTTATGGCCATGTGAAGTTGGAGAACCCTCATGAGTCATTCAGAAGCCCCAAAAGGTCAAATTAGTCAAAGTGGTTTAAGAGATTTTTAGAAGGTAAATAATAAATTGAAGTGATGAGTGTACTATAATTCAAAGTGAATACAAAATAAATTATTTAAATAATAAATTTAATGGAGAAATTACTAAGTTGACAAGTGGCTAGAAATGGGTTAGCCCTATGTTGGCACCAGGTCTAAGTGGAAAGAAGGATGATCGTGGGAAAGAAAGCATGCAAAAACTGAAGTAATAGTTGGAGGAAGAACAACATGCATGCATGCAAGAAAGCGTGCACAAGGAAAGCGAAAACTGGAGGAAGAACAACACACACACATGGGAGGAAGACCTAACGTCGGTAGGGTTAGGGTTTTGGTAATACATTGTAAATGGCCGAAGAGCCTGATATATATAAATATATATACACATGTATCATATAGAAGTTGGTTCTCTTTTGTATTAGTTCAGCTTTTGTAGTATTCCATCATAGTTATGTACGAGTTGATGCGTTATGTAATAATGCTATGAACCATTTTTGTAAGATGGTGAGATAATAACAGAGGAGAGAAGGAAGATCTGAGAATTAGATTGCAGGTTGTGGAGCCTGGTGTGATCTATTTCACCTCATACATATCTTACCCATCTGAGGAGAATTGTAAGTGCGCGACGTTGAAGATGCAAAACTACCATAATAAGAGAGCCAAGAGCCAAATCTTTGTGGACGTATCCCAGGAGGGGGTGAACCACTGTAATATCTATGTAATTTCATGAATGCATGTACATCTTTGTTTTTTGTTAGCAGTTAGTTGTTATTCTTAATGAATGAGTTAATACATTTTTATGAAATACGATTGGGCTGTTTGGGAAATAAACTATGAAAGATAAATGTTCACCTGTGAGTAATAGTAGATTGCAATAACCATTCGTAGTATATGGCTCTGAATAATAAACCCCTATCTCATACTCAATCCTAGGCTGTAAACACCTGAGTATTACAACCACCCATTTAAATCTATCTCAGGTGAGACTGCACAGTGCACTCTGTGTACTGTGTTTCCTTCTAGTTTACCAGGAGGGCCGATAGTTTTAGAGGATTTGTTGGAAACTAGAAAGACATGAAACCTGGGTCAATAAATCAACGGTAAGGGAGAGTAATAACCAACAAATGGTTCTGTTATCATGTTAATAGGAACAAGAGAGGAGTGAGTAGATGAGAGAGATTGAACGAAAAAAGAATGAGTGAAACAAGAAGAGAAACGAGCCATTAGAAGGGAATGTTGAGACCTTGGAACCCCATGAAAGAAGAAATCAAAGGTTGGTTGAGAACCAAAGAGATAGAGTTTTCACAGCAAGACAATAGAAACCCTAGAATCACACCTCACAAATATCTAGACAAATATGTGTTTATTGATTTACACGAAGTCTTTTTCTATGATTTTCCACATCTAATACAGGAGGGGATACTAATCTTGAAGGATTACCAAGTGACAAAATAGATTCGATAACTAGATTGGACCCCAGTATAGATTGAGCAGTTACAACAGGTGAACAACAAATTCACCCACGTAGTAGACTTTTGTCTTGACAGTATTGTGGCAAGTTTCATCACCGAATTTGTAGTTGACACAGTGAAGTCATACAACACAACAGAGAAAGAATTTCTACGTGGACCTCGAGGAAGTTAAATTCAACCCTTGTATAGTTATATTAAGATACTGCTATATAACAAAGGTGTAATGACAATGGAATCATACAACTAAAATTCCCTGCGTGCATGGGGGAAGGGAGGAAACATTGACAGAGAGAGGATAAATGGAAGGAGGTAAGGATAAAGACAATAAGAAGGAGGAACCCTTGAACTTGATCATGATGGATGAAGACCAGTTCAAGTGGATCTTGGCGTCATCATGAACGACGTGTAGCGAAGTACCCTACCAATATAAGGTGAATACTAAGAGGAGAGTCATAGCCACGAGGGAAGGCTTGGCGAGTGATGAGGAAGAGGTAAAGGATCTCTTGGTTGTGGAGAAGATTGAGGAAATCCTGCATGCAACATATGAGAGGAAGACGAGAGGCCCAAGAATGGGAGGAGAAGGAAACTATCCCATCCATATTAATGTCAATGTGGAACCCATAAACCCATGTGCAACTAATACACCAAAGAGAACACCACCATTTAGACAATCGAAGTTCGGAGGAAGTCCAATAGAAAGAAACACATCTACACTAGGAGCAACAACTGGAGGAGCTAGTTCAGGCAACACTAGTCAAGTATCTACACCATGCAAAGGAAGTAGTAGTTCAATATTTAGAATGGCAGGACATGATCCCACTATCAGATCACCAAAATTTCGAGGGGAAGCAATAGAAGACCTTGAGAAGCATTTGTTCATTTGTGCAAAGATCTGGGAAGCAAAGAAGATCAGTGATGAATATACAAAACTCGCGTAGCTAGCAATTATGCTAAGAGATCGCGCACTAGACTGGTACATGAGTCTAGAGACAAACAATGCCCTTGGGATGACAAGGACACTGATAGACATTAAGAAGCTACTAATTAATGAGTTCCAGAAGCTGATCTTAGAGGATCAATACATGAACGAGATGATTGAAATAAGACAGAAACCAGAAGAATCTGTATGGGATATTGATCAGAGACTCAAGTGACTGAAGGGAAAGCTAAAATACCTTATGATCGAGATGAAGCATTGACACCTTTTTGTAAAATCACTACTCCCACACTTAAAATATCCCTTACGACAACAGAAATTTTAGACGCAGGAAGAGGCTTTGTAGGCAACCTTGCAACTAGAAGAGAACCAATACTAGTAGATGGAACCAACTATTGAGGAACTGAAGGAGGATTTAAATAATCTAACATTTTAGTTGAACCAAAATAAGAACAAGGACAAATGAGAAGTTGTTTGGTGCACCACATGCAGGACGGAAGGACACCACAAGAATGAATGCCCAACATTTGCGCAATATATGAAAACAACTATGCCAAATCCACTACCACAGGGAGGATTATGGTGCAAAATATGCAAGAAACTAGGTCACGACCCTTATCACTGCACGATGATGTAGAAATACTAGATAGTTCCAAAGAATTCATATTGCACCTTTTGTAATTCAGTGGGCCATGACAATAAAGATTGTAGAACTATGGAGCTGATGCGGGAAAGAACATCATATGCATACAGGGTATAGGTCGAAAACATGACTGGGCAAGAAACGCCACAGTTCAATCAAGCCCCACCTCCATACAACACTGCGCAACAACAATACAATACTATGCAACAACCATACAATAACGTGCAACCACAGTATAACCCAACACAACCCCAGTACAATACCATGCAGTACAATTAGGAACCACAGTATAACACGCCGAGGGGTGACCGAGCAGGCTAATGAGGAGGAGGACGATCCAGGGGAGGTTTCGGATGTGGTAGAGGACCAGTCACATGCCACAACTGTCAGCAACTAGGACACTATGCAAGGGAATGTCCACTTCCACCAACAACTTGTATGTATTGTCATGCATCAGACCATGATATAGAGGAATGTCTGACACTAATAGTAAAGATTCAGGAAAAGAGGAACCAAAACAATCAGAATGTTCAGTGGATTTCAGCCGAAGCAAGGGATGACGAATGAAACATCAACATAGTCACTCGTGGAGGAATGAAAATAGGTACTAATGCAGTTCAACAGGAACCAACATAGAACCAATGGGTAAATAAGAACACTGAACCAATAAAGCATTTCAACGTGCCAAAAGAAAAGGATACCTTTAAGGAAGCCAGACAAGAATTTTGGAAGGAGGACACAACATCTACTTCAACTACGCAACCATCCAAGGAATCCCTAGAATATGATATGCCACCCTCACTTGATCATACCAATGGAATGAAACCCCTGAGACAAGTAAGTATAATCAAAGGCTTTTTACAATCATGCGTAAAAGTATTAATTGATCCTTCATCTATGAAAATATTTCAAAACATACTAGAGAAATGTAGTAGCGAGACAAAAGAAAAGCTAGAACCCAAAACCATCAACCACCTACACACAAGAAGAAGAACAAGCAGGGAATTTAGACTAAAAGATAACATTGGGGATTTCAATATGGGAGACATTATACTAGACCTAGGATCCGAAGTGAATGTGATACCAAAGACGACATGGAAATGCATGGGAGAAATATTTTTGGGATACTCAAATATCCAATTTAAACCAACAAACCAACATAGAGTCCTACCAATAGGTAGACTGAAAGGATTGGCAATAGATCTTGATGGAGTGTGCACTAAAGAAGATTTTGAAGTCATTGAAATAGTAGATGACACAACACCTTACCCGACATTGCTTGGTCTAGATTTGGCATTTGAAAACCAAGCCATAATCAATTTGAAAACCAGGAAAATGACATTTGAATCCAGAGAATACAGGGTCATAGCATCACTAGATCCATCGGAAGGGGAGAGGTTCGTAGAACCCACTTTCCTAGACTTAGAGGATATTGGCCAGTTGTACATAACAACTATGCGCGATGAGGATTACATAAACCCAACTGCAGATGGGGTACTCAATTGGTGGAGCATTACTTCATGCATAATAGACTCAGACACTGGGTTAGAAAACTGGCAGCAACAACTACACGAAGTATCCACGTGAAGATGTGCAAGAATAGAATGCACAGTAAGATGGGTAGGCATAGAAATTAGAGAACCACCCAGTTTTCATGGACTAAATGATTTGGAAACATTCTTGACACAATATGAAGACGAAGTATTAGAAAACTAGCGACTGTTAGCACTTGACTTAGCACTCAAGGCCACACCTGCAATATGGTGGGGCACACATAAAGTGACCATCACAGACTGGTATCAATGTAAGTGACTAATGTGCATAAGGTTCGACGTAGAACAGGAATACAACCAACAACATAAATATGAAGGACAAGAGGCACCAATAGAACACTTGGCGAAGTGCAAAACACCGTGGAAAATGACACCACCAGAGGAATGGCCTCATCACTTCATACATACTTGCATACCAGTGAACTGGTATATAGACCAGAAATTGCACAAAGGAACTAAAACATGGAGGACATTGCACTTGAAATTCACAATCACTTTCTCATTCGAGCATGAGAACCCTAACATAGACGCAACCCTCAAATGAATCAGAAGAGTAATATTCATCAAAGAATCGGAAATATAATTTATCACAGAAGAGAAACAACGTAATAAATAGAGAGTCAAGGAAATACTGTCATGTTACCATGTATAGGAGGAAGCACCAGACGAAGATGATCCATGCAATATTTAGATCGAAGAAGTAGAAGGAGAAAGAGATGTGGAAGGACCATCCATAGAATCAAAAGTCATTTCCACACCAATCAAGGTAAAGAAAGTTTACATCAAGACAACTCAGAAGCCAAAAATAGCCAGCATTGGAGACTATTGGGATGAGTAAACAGTAGAAAGCATCACAAAATTGTTGCACGAATATAGCGACCTTTTTCCCACAACATTTACAGAGATGAAGGGTATAGCCGAAGAATTAGGAGAGATGAGGATACCACTCAAACCTGAAGCGATACCTATTAGATAGCGACCCTACAGACTGAACCCCATATATAAACAGAAAGTTAAAGATGAGATCGACAAAATGCTCGAAGTCGAAATCATCAAATCGGTTAAGGAATTAGAATGGATAAGCCCGATGGTAGTATAGGACAAGAAACAAGGAAGAGGGATTAGGATATGTGTCAACTTGAGGAAGTTGAACGATGCATGCCTACACGAGCCATTCCCTACACCGTTCATGGATGAAGTGTTAGAGAATGTGGGGGGACATGAAGATTACTTATTCACTGATGGATTATTAGGCTACCATCAGATTAAGATAGCACAAGAGGACATACATAAGACCACATTTGTGACGGAATGGGGATCTTATCAGTACACAGTCATGCCGTTTGGACTGAAGAATGCACCCATAATATTCTACAGAGTGTTCATCGCAGCATTTAAGAAATTTATCCATCAGTTTCTCAAAGTATACCTGGATGACTGGACAGTTTATAGTCTGTTGAAAAACCATGTGGAAGTTTTACGATTGATGTTTGAGAGATGTAGACAATTCCAGATATCACTGAACATCAATAAATGCATATTTGGAACACCGTTTGGGATACTATTGGGCCATATAGTATGTAAATAAGGCTTGTTAGTGGATCCGGCCAAGATCACAATCATTGTTAACTTACCAACACCAAAAATAGTCTGTCAGCTAAGAGAAATGTTAGGGCACACAGGATACTACAGGAAATTCATCGAAGGGTATGTGCAGATCACAACACCAATGGAAAAAATGTTAAGGAAGGATACAAAGTATCAATGGAATGACGAGTGTCAACACAGTCTGGATACCCTGAAGGAAAAGATGGTTACTGCACCAATACTAGTATTTCCAAACTGGGGAAAGACATTCCATGTGCATGTAGATGCATTAGCGATAGCATTGGGAGCTATCTTAACGCAACCAAGAGCGGGAGACTTGGATCACTCGATAGCATTCGCAAGCAGAAAGTTATCAGTCTCAGAACATAATTATAACACGACAGAAAGAGAAGGCCTAGCTATGCTTTATGCACTGCAAAATTTCAGACATTACCTATTGGGAAACACTTTAAGATGTTTACATATCACTCTACCCTGATATACCTAGTCAACAAGCCAGTGTTGGGGGGGATAATCTTTTGATGGTTACTACTATTTCAAGAATTTGATTTTGAAGTAATAGTTAAACCAGGAAAATTGAATGCAGGACTTGACCATCTGTCTAGGGTCACAAATGGAGAAGAACCTACGAATTTAGAAGACAACTTTCTGGATGCACAGTTATTATCAGTATAGATTTTTTATGATTACTTTGCAGAGATGATTTAGTACTTGACTTCAGATATTGTGCCACAAGAATATACCATTGCATAGAAGAAAAACTTGGTAGTTTGCATAGTCAATTATCAACTGATCGCAGGACATCTATAAAAGATGGGCACAGGAAACATCTTCCAAAGGTACGTGTTAGAGCATGAAAGACCAAGAATTTTAGCAGAATCCCATGAGGGAATTGTATGAGGGCATTATGCAGGTAAAGCTACTGCAGAGAAGGTACTACGTGCAAGACTATGATGGCCAACGACTCACAGGGACTTAGAATAGTACTGTCAAAGATGCGATGCCTGTCAAAGGGTAGGAAAACCCAACATAAGGGAGGAGATGCCACTACGAACACAAGTAACATTACAGGCATTTGACAAATGGGAAATAGACTTTGTGGGACCAATTAACCCACCAGCCAAAAGAATAGGGGAAATATACATTATCACCATGATGAAATACCTAACAAGATGGGCGGAAGCCGCACCAGTAAAAGATTGCAACATAGAGACAGTTGCACACTTCTTGTTTGAACAAGTAATCACTATATTTGGGTGTCCAAGAGTTTTGATGAGCGACCAAGGAACACACTTCATAAACAACACCATCCGCATGATGACTGAAGAGTTTGAAGTTCATCAACAGAAGAGCACACCGTATCATCCACAGGAAAATGGTACAGTAGAAGCCTTCAACAAAATTCTGGAGAACTCACTAACAAAGATCTGTGACATCACTAGAGGCGACTGTGACCTTAAAGTACCAGCAGTATTATGGGCGTATAGGACCACATAAAAAAATTTGACAGGGCACACACCATTCAAACTAGTCTATGGCCAAGAAGCAGTAGTTCCATTAGAAGTTTTAGTACCCAGCTTACACGTAGCAGCTATCACACACATGACAGAACAAGGCGTAGTACATGAGAGAATGAATCAACTATTGTCAATGGAGGAAGACCAAATCTTGATAGGATTCCATCAACAAGTGAAAAAAGCAAGAGACAAAGCTTGGCATCATCAACACATCAAGAAGAAAATGTTCAAGGAAGGAGACCTAGTACTTCTCTACGACATCAAGTCGTTTCAGCACTCGGGGAAGCTTGGAATGCATTGGCTAGGACCATACGAGGTACAATTTGTCACAGACAGAGGATCTGTATAGTTACGAGATTTAGCAGGCACATACCTCAGAGGAATGATCAATGGGAGCTAACTAAAGCTGTATAAGGACAGTCGACCACCCATTGTGCAATAAAAANGAAAAAAAAAAAAAAAGGGAACAAAAAGGAAACAAGACTAAAAAGCGCTTAGCACGTTAGAGATAGAAACACCATATGATGCTTGAAACACAAATTCGGCAAAGGAACAAACAATGGTTACATACAAAGGGAAAACAAGTGGGAAACAAAAAGTCGGCAAAAGAAGTATGATAGGAAAACATTAAGTGGAATTAAAGCATAGCAAGGACCGATGGGACATCACATTAAACATGCCAATGGGAGACAAAAAATCAAGCGTAATGGAAAGTATGAAACCATATCAAATGCATTGAACCCACAGTTAAGATGCATTAAACATATAATGGAGGAAGTGTCCTTGACAAGCTTCATGACAATCCCATACAACACACGAGCATGGGAGAAGCTAGTCTATTCGCGAAAGGAAAACAAAGAGAGAGTAATAACATCCAGAATGAACAGAGCGAGACCATAGAGCTCACCAAAGTTATTCGAACTCAACAAACATTCAAAAATCACCACTATGGAACCACCAAAGCCAACAGAAGAAAGCTAGACAGCCAAACCGACCAGGGTTCGAACTAGGTCACGAGGAACATTGGAAGAGAATGAACAACAGAAGCCGAAGATCATCGACATTAATGAAATCCCATCCCCATAGATGATACCAGTGAACTCTACACCGATACTAGAAGAGATTCATCAACCAAAAGCATAGGCCATGAAAGTGGATATTCCAGTAGCGATGCAGGCACCTTAGAACGAGGAAGTGGAAACCCAACATGAAGTGTAACCAAAAAGCGTAGAAGCAACCCTGGAAATTAACAGAACGACACAAAATATGTAAGTAGCAGTGCAACCAAACGAGTCACAAACCACCATATTAGGTCAACCAGCAGAGGAGACCACTGCAAATGCTTCGGCTTGGCTAGAATGGATGATGGGGGAACAACCGGAAGTTGCTGGAACTTCGAACCAACCACCGCAGCAGGAAGACAAAGTCCATATATCGATCTCACCCTGCAAGAAACTTGTAGTAGAAATTGTTCTACCACGCATACCAGCTGGAGCACAGGTAAAACCCGAGCTACTACGTCACGCATACCATACTTCTCTCCATCTTGAATACGCTCTCTTTCCCAAGCATGATTTATTTTATGGGAGAAGATCATTTGAGGAGGTTCTTGAACTTCTATTATATCATGATCTTTAGGAGTCTCCTCATCAGGGGAAGTTACGACTTCCCTTACAGGTTCTGTAGTTCTGGGAACTTCCCTCACGGATTCTGTAGTCCTGGGATTTATAGGTTCCTCTTCATATACTTCTTCAAGATGGCATATTCTCAATTTCTTAAGTGCTTCTTCTTCATCAAAGGTCATGTCCCTGCTAATCTCAATATGGTGGTGACCAGGTATGTATATTCTGAAGGCCTTGGATACCTCACAGTATCCCACGAATATTCCCTTCTTTCTGGAGGGTTCCAACTTGTTTCTTTTCTCTTTCAGTATATGAATAAATACTGGACAACCAAATATTTTGAGATGGCTTACCTCTGGCTTCTTTCCGGTGAACATTTCTTCTGGGGTCTTGAACCCAACTGCACTATGGGATAGTCGGTTCTGCACATAAACAACTTCCATTGTTGCTTCTGCCCATAAGCACATAGGAAGATCTTGATCGTGAATCATGGTCTTTACAACTTCCATAATTGTTCTGTTCTTCCTTTCAGCTACATCGTTTTGTTGAGGATTATAGGGAGTAGTAAGTTCCCTCTTGATCCCAACATCTCTGCAGAAATTTATGAACTCTTTTGAGGTATATTCTCCTCCATTATCTGACATGATTATCTTAATCTTTCTTTCGGAAATATTCTCTATCAAGGCTTTGAATTCCTTGAATTTACTGAATAATTCATCTTTAGATTTTAAGAAATATATCCAGGTCTTACAAGAATAGTCATCAATGCATAGTATACATACCCGATAATGGAGGATGATGGCATTGGGCCACACACGTCTGAAGAATGAGTTCTAATACTCCTTCTTCTTTGCTGTCCCTCTTTGGAAAAGGGTTCTTGATGTTCTTCCCTTGCGCACATCCATTGCATATGCCTTCTTGATCAACCTTGAGTTCTGGTAAACCTGTGACAACTTTGCATATGTATGGTAGCGTCTTGTAGTTGATGTGAGCTAATCTTCTAGAGTTCATATGGATTCTTTAATAGCGTGGGTCATGGAAGCTTCTGAGTGACCCACCTTCTTCTTTTCCACTGATGATTACTTCATTTATGATCTCCCCTTTAGCATGTTTCCTTCTGCAACCTTCGCTATAGCTTCCTCATGTGACCTGGAGCAAGGTAAAAAAAACAACAAGAAAGAATAATATCCTTCTTGATAATATAAATCAATAGCACAAACAATCATCATAGTAGTTCCTTTAGAGCTATCACTTATAATTTATCTAAAGCAAAGATAAAAGGTAAGGAATACAATATGAAATGAGGTCAAAACTCTCATAGTGTTGTGACCAAGCATTCTTCCATGGAAATCTGAAACTAACACACGAGGTTTCTCCTAGAGGAGGTGTTAGTCATATTAGACAAAGTATTTACCTCTATATTCTCACATGCTATCAAGTATAATACTTTATGATGATTTATATCTCAACTAAAGTCATCATCTTGTCATGTGTACCTTTGAATCTTGATTAATCAAACCTGGAGCCTTTCCCTCAAGAGTGAGTGCTTGTTTTTCTTCTAGGTCTCCTTCACTCAAGTGACGAGTACTTTCTTCAACCTATTTGTTGTACTAAGACAATATTCTATCTTGATAGAAGGTTAGGTTAGAGGATAAGCTCTATGATCAAATTTTAATCCTTCTAATGATTTGATCATAGCTTCAACATGCAACATTGATCAAGATAATTTCATAACAAATAGATGCATATTAGAATAATCACACCTGGGTTGCATCATTCCTCTGAATGTGTTGGATCTTGAGATCCTTTTGTTTATATGGAAAGAGATCCCTTCTCCTGCAAATACTCTTTAGGGTTTAACCATTAAACATATGTGAGTACATACCTCGAATATCATTTGCAGGTAGTGGCTCCATCTGGTAGCAACGATAATCATTACAAAAAACTTTAAGGGTGATTGCAACTGGTTCTATGGCTGAAAATGCAACTGGTACTACAACTGCAACTGGTTCTAAGACTGCAACTGCAACTGCAACTTAGGGTTTTATGATAAAACCCTAATTTTTCAAACTTCAAATTTTGAAATTCTGATCCAGGGGATAGATGCGCTGAGCTGAGGTGAGTTAGCTGGTGCAGTCGAAATTTCGAAAATCCAACTTTTACCCCCTCAAACTTGATCTGTGGATTTCTGGACTGGTGCTTCTGGTTTTCTGGTACTTTTGGTACTCTGGTACTTCTGGTACTTCTGGTACTCTGGTTTTCTGGTTTTCTGGTACTTTGTGAAACTAGGGTTTCATTTTCTGGGAGATCTTGCCACTAAAAAGGTGTGCTCTAAGTGCCAAAATGATCCTTGGGGGAGGGCGTAGATTTTTAGGTGGTTAGGGAGCTGAAAAGATTCACTTTTGCAAAACCCTAATTTTTGGGTACGGTAACAGTGACATTTTTCCTCTTGCAAATTGTGTTTCCTTCAGGTTGGCTCTGATACCATGTTAATGTTTATGCCATTATTATAGTTTTTTTCATTTCAATAGATAATATCATCATAAGAACAAGATCACTGAGAAATACACATTCACAAGAGACACAACATTTATCCTGGGAAACCCTCTAGGGGAAGAAAACCCAGCAAAAACTTCCTTATCATAAATTGCCAATACAATGTTCAAGAGATAACTCAAACCAATACAGATAGTCCTCTCCAAAATATGTGCCACTCTTCTCCCTCTCTCCAACTGGTAATTGCAGCTTGCCTCATAAGAGAATGAGCAAGTGAGTTTGTGTTCAAATGAGGCGCTAGCCTCCTGTATTTATACAAGTTCTGGCACGTGTGAAGTGTCTCTTCACTGGCAGGGCTGACTTCTCAATCTGGGTGGGTAAACCCACCTTTATTATATTTCTGGGTCTCTTAATTAACTGCTAGGGCCTACTTCTTATTCTACCTATTATAATTGTCTGTTGACCAATCTGCAAAAGGGGATTTGGTCCTAATACAATTACTGACATGATTAATCTACAATGGGGATTAATCCTATGAATAAAATAACAATAAGAATAAGAATACTCTTTGCAGTTACATTATTTTAACAGGAAGCTCAAATATTCAGACCATGATGTATCAGACGAAACCAAGTTCCCGGAACTTGTGCAGAGGGTCTTTATGCAGACCTTAGGTGTAACCCGACTTGGAGAAATGATCAACCAGCCACACCAGTGGGAAACTGGGCTGGACAGAACAAGAATATTAGGTTTGCTAAAGCTACCACATTTTGGCAGAGGCTAGTATGCGACAACATGCGTCAAGCAACTATTAGCAGTCACACATGGAGGGGACATATGGCTGTACAAACCCATCCCCATAACTGATGACCTTATCACACAAATCACAGGCTTACCAACCCGGGGTATGGATCCCGCATTGATTCTGGACTAAAAATCCAAGGAGAAAGTGTTGGCAGAAGAAATGAAGAAGAAATATGGAATCGCCAGGGGAATGAGGGGCATCATGATCAAATGAATCAACAATGCAACTACACAATTGGGAGAAACGATCTTAGCTTGAAAATTTCTCAGAAAATGCCTCAAAGATGAAGTAGCAGTAGGAGTCATTGTAGTTGCATCTCAGTGTGCAGAAGGCACCTCTATTTGATGGGAACCATATCTATTGAACTTGTTTCAAGAGGACTGCAAGGATATACAGGACCTATGCACATAGTTCCATTACTCATGGTTGATCACCCTAATAGCCTTCATGGGATCACGAGAACCAGGGTATGTAATTTTCTGTACTAGACCACAACCAATGGGAGAAAGATACCTATTACTGAGATCTGGGCCACAGGACATGCATAAGAGGGGAATGGAATCATATTTGAAGCATACCTATGGGACATATAAGAAGCTATCAACCAATCCTGGAGAATAACACCAAAGGCTATCATGCAATATGCAGACATCACCAACTTCTGGGCCACACGCCAAACAATGTGGATACAACCAAAGCAGGATCTAGATAAACAATGGTTACAGATGCACTATTGCATAATAGAGGGTGATATCGACATGGTCATCAATGAATGTCCTGATGAATTGACAATCCCAACCATTACCCTGAAAGTATTGGAAGGAACAACAGAAGGAGAGGTAGCACAGGTGGAGACACAACCTCCGAAAATCCCAATTCAAAAGAAACCAAGGATGGGCCAAACCAAGATGACTCAAGTAGATGAAGGGTCAAAGTGGATAGGGACCTAGAAGGGGAAGAAAGAGACTACACAACCAACCAACAGACAAAAAAAATAGGCCAAGGGAGCGGAGGAGACTGCCCCAAACCCCATCACACAAGAACCAGGGGGAAATAAGAGACCAACCGCGCAGGAAGGAGGTGCACGTAAGAAATCAAAGGCACACCAAGCATCTCTAGAATATACGTTCAAGGAGGATGATGGGGAAATGATCACCAGAATGGTCCAAAATTGTATAGAAGAAGATTTCGATCATGTAGCACATCACATGGATAAACTGCAAAAAGATCTGGCATAAATGGGACAGTTCCTCAAGAAATTTGGGGAAGCACAGAAATCAAGCAACAACAGAGGCATAGAGACATCGACAATTCATACCAAAGAAAGAGTGGAGGTAGAAGAATGAGACCCAGTCCACTCCATGCCACACATAAGCGCAATTATTTACAACAAACCTAGCATGCTACACATGGATGAAATCGTGGGGCAGACACCCTTGAAGGATTTAGACCAAATCCAATTGGTCTTGACACAGATGCCATCGAGGGCACTACACAAATTGCAGGTTAGCGTTGACCATAAGGTATAGTCTCGTGCACATAAAAAATTATTCCAACTACAACAAGCAACAAAGAAGCGAGAGGCATTGGAAAACATTTGTGGGTAGGCCAAGCTCGAAACTCAAGAGGAAAAAGAACGCAGGAATGAATTGGAACGAAGAGTGGGAGGAATTTTTGAGAAACTCCCAAGCACCGTGCAAGGAAATGAACTCCTAGTAGCAAGAAAGATTGACCAGATTGTGCAGGCAATTGATCAGTATTAGAAGGAGATCGAGAATCTCCCCAAACAACTCACACCAACCACTCCAACGACAGTGAAGGAGAAAAGGAAGCAGGAAGAAAAAATGCAGCTACAGGAGATAGAACAATAGGTTAGCACAAAAACTTAATTGTTCGATAAAGCAATGCAACTTTGGACAAGGTTGGAGGAGGATCCACAAGTCCAACGTTGGGACAAGGAAGAGGAAAGGATCAATGCAATGATCAAAGAAATCAAACAGAGGTAGAATACCATACCAATCCCAGAATGAGTCAAAGGGACGCAAGAGATGAAGAAGATGCAGACATAACTTATCACTGTGCAAATGAAGAAACAAGAACATCAGGCTCAAATAGAGCCATTACAGGAATGGGTAGTAGAAGTACTCACATAAGAAGAAGGAGCCAAAACAAACATAGCACAGACCCAGGCTGAATGTGTAGGATTTCTGAGCAACAAAGTGGTAGTTCAGGTAGTAGACACCATCAAGGAGAAGACCGCACATGCACTGACAAAAGCAACAAAGCTCAAGGAAAAGTTCCAGACGATCACCAAGGAGATCGAAGAAGCTCAGAAGGATTAGGTGACTCGGAACGAGTCACATGTCAGTGTTGGGTGCCTGTTGGCACCAGGACAAAGTGGAAAGAAGGATGATTGTGGGAAAGAAAGCATGCAAAAATTGAAGTAACAAATGGAGGAAGAACAACACGCACACATGCAATAAAGCATGCACAAGGAAAGAAACAGTTGGAGGAAGAACAACATGCGTGCATGGGAGGAATACCTAACTTTGGTAGGGTTAGGGTTTTGGTAATACATTTTAAATGGTTGAAGAGCCTGATATATATAAATATAGATACACAGGTATCATATAGAGTTTGGTTCACTTTTGTATTAGTTCATCTTTTGTAGTATTCCATCATAGTTATGTACGAGTTGATGCATTATGTAATACTATTATGAACCATTTTTGTAATATGTTGAGTTAAGAACAAAGGAGAGAAGGAAGATATGAGGATTAGATCACAGGTTGTGGATCCTGGTGCGATATAGTTTTCCTCATATAGATCTTACCCATCTGAGGATAATTGTATGCACGCGGCGCTAAAGATGCAGAACTACCATAATAAGAGAGCCAAGAGCCAAATATTTGTGGACGTAGCCCGAGAGGGGGTGAACCACGGTAATATCTATGTAATGTGATGAATGCATGTACATATTTGTTTTCTTTCAACAGTTAGTTGTTATGCTTAATGAATGAGTTAATACATTGTTATGAAATACGATTGGGTTGTTCAGGAAATAAACTGTGAAAGATAATCGTGCACCCACGAGTAATAGTAGATTGCAATCACCATTCGTAGTATATGGATCTGAATAATAAACCCCTATCTCATACTCAATCCTAGGCTATAAACACCTGAGTCTTACATCCACCCATTTAAAGCTATCTTGGGTGAGACTGCGCAATGCACTCTGTGTACTGTGTTTCCTTCTGGTTTACCAGGAGGGCTGATATTTTTAGAGGCTTTGCTGGAAACCTGAAAGACATGAACCCTAGGTCAATAACTCAGATGGTAAGGGAGAGTAGTAACCAACACCCTAAAATAAGGAAAGTGGTTTAAGATGGTTAGAAGGTAACCCCTTGAGGAAAAGTGAAGTGATGAGTGTACTATAAGTCAAAGTGGATACAAAATAAATTATTTAGATAATAAATTTAATGGATAAATTACTAATTGGACAAGTGGTTAGAAGTTGTTTAACCCTAAAATAAGGAAAGTGGGTTAAGATGGTTAAAAGGTAACCCCTTGAGGAAGCTACATGAAAGTATAAATAAGAGGCAAGGCTCTCTCATTTTAATCACACTTGAGAATATTAAATATCTACATGTGACTAAGGTAACCAAATGATGTCTAAGATGAATTTCATAGATAAGGTGAAGTAAATAAGGTCGAAATTCAAGGGAGGATAAATTCTTTTGATGATTCTTTCTAAGGTATGTTATTTACAAGTCATCTCACCATTTTTTGCAATAATTTTTTTTCTAGAATGATTCAGAACATGAAATTGAGAGTCCATTGAGAAAACATATCCAAGTAGTTTTGGTATGAATTCTATCTTGTGGTTCGTTGTGTTTGTGGATTTACACTCCATGGAAAATAGGGTTTGTGGCTAGTCCTGAAACTAGTCTAAAATAGGTGTTTTGGGTAAAAACGTCATAAATTCATTATAACAGATCCAAATTAAGTAAGAACAAATGTGTTGGTTAGAGTACAATCTATAGTATTCTGTGTATCATTTTTAGATCCATACAACAAATATTATGTGTGGGGCACGCTCTACAAGTTCACTCTCTAGAATAAGCTAGAATTCAATAAGGTATGCCATTTTTGCTATAACTCCTTTTCTGAGAGTTTCCAAGTAGTGACACCTGGAGGAATTTATAAAACACACTGAAGAACATTGTGTAGATGGATACACAGTACCAGTAGTTTCACAAACAAATGAAAAATAAGTGAACCTAAGTCAGAATAATTCCAAAGCCACAACTGCACTTCTAAATGGTCTTGGTGAAACAATATTCACCAAAGTTGCACATTGTAAATCCGCTAAAGAGATTTGGGACAAACTTAGAAATATTTATGAAGGAGATTCAAAATTCAAAGCAACAAAGCTTCAAACTTACAGAGGTCATTTCGAACAACCAAAGATGAAGGAAGATGAGAATATTGCATCTTACTTCTTACGAGTCGATGAAATAGTAAATGCAATCATGGGATTGGGAGAAGAAATCCAAGAATATGTAATTGTACAAAAGGTACTATGATCTCTTCCTATGAGATTTGTCCCTAAGATATCATCACTAGAAGAAAGAGAAAATCTAAAATCAATAAGCATGGACGAACTACATGGAATCTTCACAAAATATGAAATGAGAACTGAACAGGAAAATCCATATGTAAAAGAAGCAACCTTCAAAGCATCCAAAATATCAAAGAAAAAGGGAAAGAAACAAGAAAAAAAACATAACAACAATAGTGACGCCTCGAAAGATGATGAAGAAGTGGTCAACTTTGTCAAAAGAATGAACAAGGGAACCGATGATGGGTATAGAGGTAAGCTTCCTTTAATTTGTTTTAATTGTGATGGTATTGGTCATTTTTCTAACAAATGTCCTCATAAGTAAAAGAGAAATGATGAAGGTTACTCAAAAAAAAAAAACATATAAAGGAAAAAGAACCACAAAGAATTTTTTCAAGAAAAAATTATGCACCAAAGAAGACATCTCATCATCAGATGAAGATGAAGTCATTGATAGTAAGACAGAAAGAGTTCTATTCATGGCAGTAGAATACTCTAATAAATAAGACTCCGAAGAATAATATGAAGAAGCCAAAGAAGAACATGAAAAAGTTGAAGAAGAAATTGAAGAGGCAGAAGTTGACTACCGAGAGGAATTGTTGAGTTCCATAGAAGTTATCAGAAGATAAAACAAGAAAAATAAGAAGCTACAAGCGGAACTAGACAAGAAAGAAGACACTCAGGAACTAGAACAAATGATAAAAAATTTGAAGGTTCAAATTGAATAAGATAAAATAATTGAAGAAGCACTCAAAAAACAACTAGAAGGAAGAGACAAGATCATTGAAAATTTGGAAGCAGAGATTGTCACATTAAGAAAGGATCTTCAAAAGAAAAATATGCAGAATAACTCAAAAGTTTTGAATGACATTATCAGTAGTCAAAGGCCTAATCATGACAAGTCCATAATTGGATACAATCATACAGAAAAGGGATCAAGATCCAAAACAACAGAACAAGAAACATATCCAAAAAGCTACGAAAAAACAATCAAAGGGGATAGGAAGGTCTATAGAGAAAATTACAAGGACACTCCTCCACTGAGAAGATTCAGATTTCAGAATCAACGATCGATAGAAACAAATAGTTCTCAAGAAGAAGAAGGATTTGTAAGAGTACCTCCTTTCAGAAGATCTTCAACTCACAAGTATCAAACTATATTTTTTGGTTTATGTTATGCATGTAATAATTTTGGACATAAAGTTTTAAATTGTAGAGCTAACAACATGAACATAAACAAATTTGAAAGTCAAACACAAAAGGGTTATCCAAGAAAGCCTAGTGAAGCACAGAGAAGAAGTTACAACATGTTTGAATTATTAAGCACTGAAGTGGAATGCTACAAGTGTAACAACTTTGGACACATGGACAAAGATTACAAAATGAAAATCCCTCCTAGAGAACCACAACAGAACAACAACAATCATAGACAGGAACCTCAGAAAATTACATGGATAAGAAAGCAGAATTAGTACAACAATGAAGAATGCACACTCGCTCTACAAGATAAGCAAAAGAAACATGGTTGGTATGTTGATAGTGGTTGTTCACAACACATGACAGGTTATAGAGACAAGTTTCTTACATTAAGAAAGGAAAGAGATGGATCAGTCTACTTCGAAAATGATGATTCAACTAAAATCATTGGAAAAGGCACAGTCATAATTGGGAACAAGAATACAAAAGAAGAAAATGTTCTACTAGTAGATTATATGAAACATAATCTTCTAAGTCTAATTCAAATGTGTGACAAAGGTCATAAAGTTACTTTCGATTCACAAAAGTGTGAGATAAGAAAAGAAGGTTCATGAAGCTTGATTTCTACAGCTTCGAGAATTTCAAGCAACATATATGTGTTAAGTGAAATTGGAAATGAAAAGTGTTGTCTAGGAAAGGAAGATGAAAGTTGGCTATGGCATAGAATAATGATTCACATACATTTTGATAACCTTGTCAAAGTCGGCAAAAGATAAGCATTCAAAGAATTTCCTAGATCACAAAACCAACCAACACTTTATGCAAGCATTTTCAACAAGGAAAACAAACAAACACCAAGTTCAAATCAAAGGAATATTCAACAACAAGACCACTAGAAATTGTGCATACTGATCTAGTTGGACCAAATACAACAAAGGGTTTAAAAGGTGATAAATACTTTATGTTATTAGTTGATGTTTATACAAGAATGACTACAATTTGTTTTCTCAAGAATAAGTCAGAAGCTTTTGAAAACTTCAAGATCTATAAGGAAATGGTTGAAAATGCAATGGATTCAAAAATCAAATGCTTGAAATATGATAATGGAGGAGAGTTCACTTCAAAGGAATTTATGGACTACTGCAACAATCATGGAATAAAAAGGCAATTCTCCGTTTCTAGGACACCTCAACAGAATGAAGTTGTTGAAAGAAATAACAGGACAATACATGAAATGGCTCGAACAATTCTAATGGATTCCAAATTCACAGATATTTTTTGGACACAAACAGTTCATACAACAGTTCACATTCAAAACAGAGTAATGCTCATAAACAACACTGACAAAACTCTCTACAAGCTATGGAAAGGAACACCAACAAATGTGAAGCACTTCAAAGTTTTTGGAAGCAAATGCTACATCAAAAGAGAAGATGGCAGAATGGGAAAGTTTGACTCTTGTGTGGAAAAAGGAGTACTTGTTGGTTACTCAAGTACAAGGAAATCATACAAGTGTTACAACCTGAGATTGAACAAAGTTGTGGAAAGCATCAATGTAACAATTGATGAAACAGGTAGACACGAATTAAAGGAAGAAGAAAATGAATCAATGGAACAACTTTATGAAGAAGAAACAAAAGATGAAAAATAAGTATAAGGGGAATATGAAGAGTATCCGACAGAAGTAGAAAAGCAAGATGAGAAAGTGCCTCCAAAGACACCTAGTAGATGAGTACAAAAGAATCATCCTTCAGATCAGATTATTGGAAACAAAGATGCAGGAGTTGAGACTAGAAGAAGAATCTATTCACCAGAACAAATGCAACTAGCACTCTCATCTATGATTGAACCAACCTATTTTGAAGAGTCCAAAAATGATGAATTTTGGAATAAGGCCATGGATGAAGAATTGGATCAAATAGAGAAAAATGACACTTGGGAATTGGTTCCAAGACCAAAGGATAAGAATGTGATCAGAACAAAGTGGGTATAAAGGAATAAATTGAATGAAGATGGACAAGTTACAAGGAATAAAGCTAGATTGGTATGTAAAGGATATGCACAAGTTGAAGGAATCAACTTTGAAGAGACATTTCCCCCAATTGCCAGAATGGAAGAAATCTTTTTTCTTTTAGCTTATGCATGCTCCAAAAATATTAAAGTGTATTAGATGGACGTAAAATCAACTTTTATGAATGAGGAACTTGAAGAAGAAGTCTAGATTGAACAACCAGAAGGATTTTGGTTGTCAGAGAATGCAGATTATGTGTGTAAATTAAAGAAGGCCCTGTATGGTCTAAAATAGGCTCCCAGAGCATGGTACTCTAGACTGGATAAATATCTACAATAGGCAGGGTTTAGAAAAGGAGGTGCAGATAACAACTTCTACATGAAGGTAAGTCAAGATAGTATTTTATTAATTGAAGTTTATGTTGATGATATTATTTTTGGTAGTGATGATGACATGTTAATATAGAAATTTGCAAAGGATATGGAAAATGAATTTGAAATGTCATTACTTGGAGAACTATCCTTCTTTCTGGGACTTCAGATGCATCAAAGCAACCAAGGAATTTGTATTTCTCAAACCAAGTATATCAGAGAAATGCTTAAGAGGTTCGGAATGGAAGATTTCAAACCAGTTATCACTCCCATGCAAACTGATTGCAAGTTCAACAAAGATGATGATTCAAAGTCTACAGATGAGAGGAAATACATGTCAATGATTGGTAGTCTACTATATGTGACAACATCCAGACCAGATGTAATGCAGGCAGTTGGAAAGGTGGCATGATTTCAGGCAACACCAAAGGAATCACATGTATTAGTAGTGAAGAGGATTTTCATAAATCTCAAAGGAACAAAAGAGTTTGGATTACGGTATCCAAAAGGAAAGGATCTATCTCTTATTGCCTATACAGATGCAGATTGGGCAGGTCATATTGATGACCGACGAAGCACCAGTGGAGAAAAGGTCTAATTGTGTGAGTGTTTAGTATCATGGATAAGAAAGAAACAATCATCAATATATTTATCTACATCCAAGGTAGAATACATTGCAGTAGAAACATGTTGTACACAGGTTCCTTGGATGAAACAAACTCTGATAGATATACAGGTTGAGTATGATGAGCCCATTCCAACATATTGTGATAATACAAGCACCATTAGTATCTCAAAGAACCCATTGATGCACTCCAAGACAAAGCACATTCCAATCAAGTATCACTTTCTATGGGAACATGTTGCAGAAAAGAACATCATATTTGAGTATGTGGGCACAAAAGAACAAGTGGCATACATATTTACAAAATCACTTCCATGGGAAGCCTTTGAGTATCTTCGCTAGAGACTCAGAGTTATTTCTACTCCAAAATGAATTCTTTTGAATGCTTATCTTATATGTCTTATATGTACATGAGGAAGCACCATAAAGATGACAGTTCAGTTAGGGGGAGCAACCCCAGATGGAAAAATACCTTTGCCATTGATGAAAAAGGGGGAGAGATTTATCAGATGCAGAGGATAGAGGCATGCTTCCAGGGGGATCATGAGCGATATGAATTTAGTATTGCATGACATGATTTCGGTATTGCATCAGAGTGTTTCCATCAATTCCAAAGGGGGATATTGTTGATTAAGGTTGGTTGTCATTGATGTCAACCCTTGAAGAAAGTATGGTAGCATAAAGGTTTGGGTAATGGAACCAAGTTTATTTGATTTATAATGGTATGAGTTTTAATATATTTTAATATAAGACTATTCTATATTGGTAGTGCATGCCATGCCATTTTCAGTGGTATGTAGAACGTCACATAAATCCTCACGGTTAGAGAGTTATGGCCATGTGAAGTTGGATAACCCTCGTGAGCCATCTAGAAGCCCAAATAGGTCAAAGTAGTCAAAGTGGTTTAAGAGATTTTTAGAAGGTAAATAATAAAGTGAAGTGATGAGTGTACTATAATTCAAAGTGAATACAAAATAAATTATTTAAATAATAAATTTAATGGAGAAATTACTAAGTTGACAAGT
>ML777026.1:161917-173807 GCA_009831015.1 Picea engelmannii
TAGAAGGTAACCCCTTGAGGTAAAGTGAAGTGATGAGTGTACTATAAGTCAAAGTGGATACAAAATAAATTATTTAAATAATAAATTTAATGGATAAATTACTAATTGGACAAGTGGTTAGAAATTGGTTAACCCTAAAATAAAGAAAGTGGGTTAAGATGGTTAAAAGGTAACCCCTTGAGGAAGCTACATGAAACTATAAATAAGAGGCAAGGCTCTCTCATTTTAATCACACTTGAGGATAATTAATATCTATAGGTGACTGAGGTAACCAAAGGATATCTAAGCCGAATTTCTAAGATAAGGTGAAGTAAAGGAGGCCGAAATTCAAGGGAGGATAAATTCTTTTGATGATGCTTTCTAAGGTATGTTATTTATAGGTCATCTTACCATTTCTACTATAATTTTTTTTCTAGAATGATTCAAACCATAAAATTGAGAGGAAATTGATAAAAATATCCAAGTAATTGTCGTACGAGTTTCAGCTTGTGGGTCGTTGTATTTTTGGAGTTGTACTCCGTGGAAAATAGGGTTTGTGGCTAGTCCTGAAACTAGTTTAAAACATGTGTTTCGGGTAAAAACGTCATAACTTATTCATAACAGATAAAAATGAAGTAAGAATTAGTGTTTTGGTTAGAGTACAGTCTATAATATTCTTTTTAAAATTTTTAGATCCATACAACAAATATTCTGTGTGGGGCACGCTCTACAAGTTCGCTCTCTAGAATAAGCCATAATTCAACAAGGTATGCCATTTTTGCTATAACTCCTTTTTTGAGAGGTTCCAAGAAGTGACACCTAGAGGAATTGCATAAAACAAACTGAAGAACATTGTGTACTATTTTTCAGATCTTTATTCATTACAGTTACATAGTTATGATTATTTCAAGTTAGGGTTGTTGACTAATCCAAAACTAGTCATGTGAGACTAAAGAAAAGTTTGATGAAAATGTTAGTCTCTTTTTGTTAAAGTTAAGGATGTTTTGTAGGTATGTGATCATATACACCATGTCTATTACAGAGTTACAAATCAGATTTGGATGATGAAATTGATGAGGGCTTTTGGTAGAGGTACATGTTGGGTACATGGTTGAGACAAGTAGTTGATGAGTTGGCACATACATGAGGTGTATAGTTGATGATGTTGGTACATCTTGATGAGTCATAGTTGATGAGTAGTTGATACATGATTGACACATACTTGGTACATGGTTGGATGCACTTGTTTATGGTATAGGTTGATTACAAGTTGTTTGGTACAGGTTGGTGCATGGTTTATGCACTTGTTTATGGTAGAGGTTGATTGCAGGTTGAGGTATAGGTTGATGCATGGTTTAGGTTTATTGGTACAGGTTATTTGGTGTAGGTTTATTGGTACATGTTTACAACAGTATATCTCAAAGTGATAGTGTGATAGTGGCTCCATCATTCTACTTTTACGTTAGGGCGGTTGGACGGGGCAAGGACAAGTGGTTGTAGCCACCTTCTAGTTGTAGCCAGAGAATATAGGGGGTTGTAGCCTCCTTCTGGTTGTAGCCAGAGAATTGGGGAGTTGGGTCTTCCCTTAGGTTGTAGCCTGGGAAAATAGGGGGTTGGATCCTCCTTCCAGTTGCAGCTGGAAAACAAAGAAAGTTGGTGCTTCCAATGAATGTAATTCTTAAAGACATATAAGAAAAAACATTCTGTGGTTTTCTCCCTCTTTGGGTTTCCACGTAAAACACTGGTGTACTGTGTATGTGTATGATTGTTCATTTCTTATTTACTCCGCAGTTATTGGATGATAATGCTACATTGATATAACACTTGGATTATATGGTTAAAAAGGATTAAATTTCTCTATTAATGATTCACCCCCCCTCTCAGTAATCAAAAATTCTCCCCCCTTAGGAAGCAATGGTCTGTATTTCATTGAGTGCACCCATCAGGTGAGGGAATTTGTTTTGAATTTTTCCCTAGGTGAGCCACTTTCCTTGGTGTAGGAGCTTCCCTTCCTTGACAACCTGATAAAGATGGATCCTCTGCTGGCGAGTCCCCTTGACCTGTGTGTCCACTATTTGATCAGTGGATTCATGTTCCATGTAATCATGGTTGATATTTGTTGGTGTCAGCTATTATTCGATATATGAGGTGTCCAATAATGGTGGAAAATATGGCCAAAAGAGGTCCACATTGAACAATGGGTGAAAGACAAGGAAGGGTGGAGTGTTGAGCTCAAAAGAATTGCTACCCACAACCTTGGTGATAGTGTAAGGCCCATAGAGAAGTGGTTAGAGCTTCAGATGGGGCCCTGTAAGGAACTCTTTCTTAAATGTAACCAGACCTTGTCACCCACCTAGAAATTGTGAAGTACCCAATGTTAATCATGGCGCTGCTTGTACTTAGCATTGGATTTCTACAATATCTCATGGACCTGTTGGTGGATGTGTTGAATCCGCTCAATTAATATGGTGGCTTTGTCATCCTTAGACTAAACATGGGAAGAATATGTCAGTTTTTTTGCAAGAGGTAGTGCAACATCAATGGGACCTAGGGGTTGGAATCCCATCCCCACCTAAAAGGGGCTATGGCCAGTGGAGCTATGGAGAGCCTTGTTGTAGTTTTCTTGAACATAGGGAAGACTCTCATCCCATGTACGTAGATTCTTAGAGTTATACATGTGCAAGATGTGCACAATCATCCGATTGACTACCTCTGTTTGGCCATCGATTTGAAGGTGGAAGACAATGGATTTAGTGAGATTGGTGTCCAACAATGACCATAGGCTTGACCAAAATGTGTTGAGGAACCTCCTTTCCCTATCAAAGATGATGGTCTGTGGTATACCAAAATGGACCCACACTCGTTTGAAGAAACTCTTGGCAATATTTTCCATTGTGATGCTCTTCTTACAGGCTGTGAGAATGGCCATCTTCGAAAACTGATCAACCACCACAAATACACAATAATTTCCTTGCTTGGTGGATGAAAGGCCAGACATGTAATCCATCGAGATGGGTTACCAAGGCCTCTCAAGAATAGGAAGAGGGATGTATAAGCCATGCTTATTGATGGATGGCTTGGAAATGGAATAGGTAGTGCAATATCTGATATACTTATTGACATCCTATTGAAGTTTTGGCCAACAAAATTGTTTATGTAGAACAACCACAATTTTCTCCATGCCAAAATGTCATGCCATCTGACTGTAGTGTGCCTTCCAAATAAAATTTGCATGCTCATTTGTAGGAACATAGAGATGGACCAGATGGAATAGCAATCAGTCCTGAATGTGAGAATCAGTGACATTCATGCCTATACCCAAGAGATGATAGGTGGTGGCGAAGTCTGGATCTTGATAATAAAGTGGGGGGAATTCAGATGCCTCATTCCCATAGGAATGGAGCACAATGGTGAGCACATCCATGGGAGTTCGATCAAGGTAGTCAACAAAATGATTTGTGCTCCCTATCTTACATTTGATGTTGAGATGGAACTGCTGCATGTAGGTGGACCACTTTTGATGGTAGTCATTCTACAACTTCCCCTGTGTCTGTATGAACTGTAGAGGCTTGTGATCAATGTTGATGATTGTCTCCTTTCCTAGAATGTAATGTTTCCATTGACGACAGTCTTGTACAATGGAATACATTTCCTTGTCATAGGTGGGGTATTTTCAGATAGTATCTAAGAGTGTCTCACTATGGTATGCTACTGAATGAATGTGTTGAGTGAGAACTGCACCTACAACATAGTCAGATGCATTAGTCTCAATATAGAATGGTTGTTTTAGATCGAGTAAGGAGAGTAATGGATCTGAGAACAAGTGATGCTTCATATCATCAAATGCTCATTTTTGTGTCTTCCCCCACATGAACTTTTCCCTGCCACCGCGCTTGTTCACTTGGATGAGGGCCCATGCAATATGGGAGAATCCCAATACTAATCGTTGATATAAGTTGGCAAGTCCCAAGAAGCTCTAAAGATCGATTAGTGTGGTCAGGGTTTGCCAGTCATGAATGAATTGGATCTCAGCTAGATCCACATGTGCCCCATGCTCATCAATAATGTAGCCTAAGTATTGGACCCTGTTCATGCCAAAGGATAATTTTTCCAAGTTGGCATACAACTTATATTGTTGTAGAGTGCTCAAAACCTATTGAATATGTTGCATGTGCACCTCCCAAGTTCTACTAAAGATGAGGATGTCATCCAAATATACAACCACAAAAGAGTTGGTGAAGGGTCTCAATACATCATTCATCAACCTCATGAAAGCGGCTGGTGCATTTTTAAAGCCAAATGGCATGACCAACCATTCGAAGAGACCTTCTTTAGATTTGAAAGTTGTCTTCCATACATCAGTTGGCTCGATGGGAACTTGGTGGTAGGCAGAATTTAGTTCAATCTTGTTGAAGAACTTTTCCCCCTTGAGTTGGTCAAGAAGGTCATCAATTCAGGGAATTTGGTACCGGTTCCTGACTGTGATTTTGTTTAATTCTATGTAATCAATGCAGAGCCTCCAAGTCCCATATTTCTTCTACATTAGTATAATCAGGCTTCTACAAGGGAAGGATATGGGTCTGATGTGCCCCTTTGAAGAAACTCTTGGATATGATGCTTGATTTCATCATTTTCCATCAGCGAGTGATGATAGAACCATCCATTAGGTAGAGGTGCACCAGGGATTAGATCAATTGGATTCTTGGCTTGGAAGTGCATCGGTACCCCAATGGGTGAGGAGAATATGTATTTCTACTCTTCCATGATCCCGTCGACTTTCTTATGATACATAGAGATGCTTTGTGTAGAGGCCATGGATATGACGATGACCTTATGCTTAATATGAGAATGAATCACAAAGAAGTCAAACTTTATGGTCTGTGAAATGACCTTACTGTATTTCTTAGAAGATATTAAAGAAATAGCGGTAGGTGGGACTACCTATGGTATCCTATATAACTGTATACCAAAAGTAATAATAAATTGTGGGGTCGAGACTCATACATAACATGTCGCTTCCACAAATATGGTTGTCCTAAAATAACATAAAAAAATTCAAGGGGAGAAATATCACACAATACCTCATCTTTGAAGGGCTTGATACCATAGGGAAGACAATATTGTTGGCTGACGCGAATATCTCTTCCTCGGTGAAGCCAACCGATGGTGTAGGGTTGCGGGTGTGGTGTCATCGACAAGTCCAACTACTTGAAAACCTATGCTTAGATGAGGTTCTTTTGATTTCCACTATTGACAATGAAATGAAGCGGATCCCTCTTTACCCACATCTGTGAGTGAAAGAGGCATTCCCCTTCCTTTGGTTCTTCTGGTTCACTTGGATGGACTTTGGTGGTAGCGACAATGGCACTGGGTTCGGCATCAATAATATGCTTCCCTCCTTATGGATTTGATTTGGAGTCATAATCTTCCTCTGAGTTGAAATATTTCATCTCAACCACCAGTGACTTCTTGGAGCGACATTCTTCGATGTTGTGCCAAGGGATTTTATGGTATTCACACCATTTCCTGTGTCCTTCTTCGACTTCTCATTACCCTTCTTGTGTTATAGATTGGAATAGTTGTTTTGAGAGTGTCCATATTTGCTCTGTCCCTTGTTTTGTGGGTTGGGGTTGCCTTTTCCTTGCTTTGACTGTGAGGAGTTTGCAGATCCAAACTCTCTCCTCTTCTGCTTAAATTTTTGCTCGATCTTGATAGCATATCTATAAGTCATACCCAATAATGCGATGTCCATAAAATCCATTTATGTTTGAATGTATATATACAGAAAACCGTGGTATTTAAACACCATATTTCATTCAGAGTCTTTGATACCCAATTTGGTGCACATGGTATGGAAAATATTGGTGAAATCTGGTACTATTTGGTCCCTTTTCCTGACACAGGGTGGTCCATCTTGTGTACTAGTCCTCGTAGATTCCAATAAGGTAGTACTGTTCTTTAATGACATCCCTGAAAGAATCCCACATGGGGGAGACCACAACTATTTCATATTCCTCTATGGCCCTTTGCTCAGAGTAAGTATCCCACCAGTCCTTAACATGGGGGATGGCCTTGAGGAGTGAAAAAGTAATGTTTTCCCTATCAGAAAAATTGTGGACTAAAAAATTCCCTTCGAATAGATTCAGACATTTATGTATATCATCCACATCTATCACTCCTTCAAATAATGGAATATAAAATTTACTTGTACCTTGAAGGGGGTTGCATGGACGGTTGATGAAGATGTGTCTCCTGTGGGCATTCGTCGAAGGATCTATGCAAAGTTGCCCATCATTTCATTCCTTTGTCGTGCAAGGGATTCATCGAGAAACATTTTAAAAGGATCTTCGGCTCCATAATATTTATTTTCATCCCCCATGGGTCATTGTCAAGCTCGATGCGACCCATATTGCAAAGGCTCGACTGGTTCGAGTCCCAACTTCTTGTACTCAGATATTGTTGGGCACATGCACGAAGAAAAATAAATGAAGGGAATACCGCTCTGATACCATTGATCCATATTTATGAGTGGAATGAAATGAATAAAATATTGAATACAATAACAAAGAGATATGGAGAACAACAACATATATCCAGTGAATAATAACTTCTATTGAATACATAAAATAGGCTGAAATCGTAAAACTGCAGAACTGAAAACAATTTTCTCAAATGGTGGTAGCTATCTTTGAGAAAAGATGTGGTTGTTGCACACATCCATTTGAGAAGAATGATTACAATGAGGCTCCAAAGGCCTTTTTAACATTACTCATGAGTGCCAAAACCTTAGACATCCAAAAACCTAACCCTAGGAGATGAAATGCCAAAAGTTATGTGGGCTCTGATGGGTAAGTTGGTACCTCAACTTGTCAGGGTCGTACCTTTTTCATACGACTTCTGTTTTAGGCACGTGATAGCCCGTGGGAAAGGTATTTTTGAGAAATACACATTATGTTGTCAAACTTTGACTTTTTCTACAATTTGACTGTGGCAAGCCAAACAAATATTGTTTAGGGCCCCAAAATGTCCCTGGAAGTACATAAAGATGTATTGATATGAAAACATAAAAAATAATCCAGTTGGATTAGGTGGGAGGACATCGATATCCACCTGGAAGATGTGTAGGGCTTCAGACAACCACAAAAGTGTAGAACCCACAATTACCAAGAATTACAGAAGAACGTGATGAACTAAAAACTGTCAAGAGGAGCCATTTGTAATAGGTGGGTGGCAACTAATATTCACCTGGATCATTTTACTATCATTCCTTTATTTATTTAACATGATTTTGTTATTCTTTTAGCAGTAGTTGTGAAATATCCTCTAGGCCTTCATCTGCTCTTCTCACGAGAGAATGAACTATGACCCATTGTCAAACTTTAATACACTTTCAGAGGATCTAGTATGGAAAGTGTTAAGTATGGTGGGGAATGGAATGTTACCCTTGTGAGCCTCCCCAATAGTACCCCTTTTCCTTGGGTGGTGACAACACAGGACTAGGGCATAGAAGCTGACCACCAAGGTGAAAGAAGGAAACCGACACAATTTCCCAAACTAGTGATCCATTATCCAACTTCAACTAAAGATCCTCATCCACATTCCTAACAAATTAAGCACAACACTTTGCATAAAATAAGGACTATCATACCTTATGGAAATGATGTCTTACCATCTCCCATACTTTGGGTTGCTTGAATGTGATGATACTTGGTTGAACTGTAACTATAATGGTGAATGAGGGGGGTTGTTGGGAAGCCATCTATGGACATGATGATCATCATTGTGGTCGAGATCATGTTATCCATTTCATACCATGAGACATGATCTCCTATATTTACCCCTAGACATGGGGGGAGTAACTCTCTTCATTATTGGAAATAATACTAATCCTATTCTTAGATTGAAGAAACAACTTGATGACTCCTTTGACATGGCATATCTTGGTACTCTGCATTATTTTTTCGGTCTTCAAGTATTAAAATTATGTGATGTTTTTTTGATTTCTCAATATAAATATGTGATGAATCTTTTGACATGTTTTAAGATGGTTAATTGTAATCCTTGTGCTACTCCTTTTTAATATAGAGTAAATCTCACCAAAATCTGTCAAACACCTCAAGTCGATGCTACACTTTATTGACAACTTGTCGATAGTATTATTTATCTTAGTTGTATTATATATGACATTTCCTTTGTTGTTAGTGTGGTTTATTAGTTTATGCACGACCCCAAATAAAGCCACTGGAAGGAAGTTAAATGGATTTCCAATTATCTTAAAGGCTTCACTCATTTCGGTATCAAGTATTGTGAAAGTTCAGATTCACTGGTCGACTTCATCGACTCCAATCGAGATGGAAATAGTGATGATTAGAATTCCACTTCTGGATATATGTTTTGTCAAATCATTGGGCCACTAGTGTGGTCATGCAATTAAAAAAAGGTAGTCTCCTTGTCAACTACAACAACATAATATTGTGGATCCATTCAAGAAGGTACTGAAGTAGTATGGATCTAGAAAATTCTAGGTGAACCTGGCTTTCCTATTCAGATCTTGATTACAATCTATTGTGATAAACAAAGATCCATATAGGTTGTCGACAATCTTGTTTCCCACAGTAATATGAAGCATGTTGAGGTCCATTCTCACTGCTTGAGACAATTGGTTCATGAGAATGTTGTCTCTCTCAAGAGTATTTCATAAAAAATGATCATTTTGTTGATATCTTCACCAAATCCTTATCTGAAGCTATATTTATCAAGCTATGTATGATGCTTGGGATTCANAATGATGAAATAATTTCACCTCCTGAATATTCAGAGAATTGTTCTGATGGGGGGGTGTTGGAACATAAAGTATTGATGGACGTTCATCACACTTCTCCTAAATTCAGTCATTCAAGCGATCAAATTAAATATGGAAATAGTCGATCAAGCGATCTATCATAACTCTACATTATTTGGTTGAGTAGTTGACATGCTTGTTGTTTGGGAAATTGACCAACAATTGCATATATTCATGTGGTGGATAGACTAGCCTAACAATTGACTGTGAGTTGGAAAAATAGTTTGTCAGGTCGAGCATCCTTGTCAAGCCAACTAGACAACACATATTTTGTGGAGCCATCTCTAACAATTGACAGTTATACGTGGACAAGATATTCTCGATTAAAAGGAAAGTGATTATATTTTGAGGCTATAAATAATAGATCTCATGGGTCATTATCAACAAGCAATAGAACACATAGATCATGTGGATCAAGCTGTACAATATGCACTGTGATGTTTTGATCATAGTGCACCCTGCTTAAGTGTTGTAATGGTGTCTTTATACACCACCTTTATCTTCGAATTTTTGTGTTCCCTCTTTGATTATCTAGAGAATGTATTTTATATTTCATGTCATGTCTATCCCCCCCAAAAAAATATGGTATAAGAGTATGAGATCACAAGGTATGAATATATCCCCCCTATCTGAACATGTTTTCTATCCTCAGAAAAATTTGACGAATAGGGAGGGGAATATGTGGACATAAAAAAATAAAATCATGTAGGCATAGGGAATTTTCCAAATACATTTATTCTATTATTGAAGGAATTACTGGTGAAAAATTAGAAAATAACATACCTGCACCTACCTAAGAAGTCCATGAGTTATGTATCTAAGAGATCTTGTGATAATAGAGGAATCTCCTAGATGTTACTGCTTAATCATGGATCTGAAGTGAAAAAATATTCTCTGAATCACATTGTTTTCTTTCTCTTGGCCAGAGGAATAGAGAGTAATATCTAAAACTAGAACCTTTGTACCTTATTATTGGTGGAACTAATCTACTAGAGCTGAACTTTTTATTTAAAAAATATGGAAGTTGCAAACCGTTGTTAGTGATATGAAACCATAAAGTGTTCAACTGTATCCAAACTTGTGGTACAATTTTATCCATATGAATGAATGTGGTGAAGTAAAACATGGGAAGAATTCGTTGGATTACCAATCATTGATGGATATCATTAACCAACATGAGACAACTCACCATTAAGAAAAATGAGCGTCAAGATACCATAGTACATTCTGACAAGTACGAATGAATGTGATGAAGTTGAGTCACCTACAAAATATGTCAATCAGGAGACATTGATGAATTCCCACTATTGACATCAATGAGTCCTTCCATCAATGGATGAAAGTCCCAAGTTACTATAATATATCTCTAATCTTGATCCAAAATATGGTTTTGAAGTTAATGGGACAAGATTTGTTGGAAGGAGGGCCTTAAGTAATCCCATCCCACATCATCCAACTTGAGCATAGAACAAAATGATTTGAAGAACCATAAATGAAATATTTTCACTCTCAAGCAGGAATTTATTTTGCAAAAGGAAAAGGAACATGAGGTAACTCAACATTGTAAGTGAGTTGAGTGACATTATTGCATGGGTTAGGGGTGTATGGAGTAAGGAATAATGGTAATATTGTGAAGGAAAAATGGGTTGAATTCATGATATGGAAGCAATGGTAAGATGAAAATTCTAAGGTTCACTACATAAGAAAATGGAAGTTTGGACTTCAACATACATGGATTGTTAATATTGGGAGAAGAAAAAGAATGAATGAGCATACCATGACATAATGGTATTTTGGAAGGCTTCATTTGGTAGTGATGGCATGGTGGGTGTGAATTCTCTTTGATACTATTCTTCACTTGGTACATGTGGATGTATGGAATACATGCCCTTATAAAAAACAAATTGGTCTTAAAAATCACTTGTGCATAGATTGGCTTCCTTGATCCTCCCAGAACTTGCAAAAACTAACACTTTCTTGCAATAAAACATATGATCATGGAAGAAGAGAGGTGCAGGGGCCCTATTCATCCATAAAATATGCAAACAAATGACAATTAGTTCTTATGAAACAAATCCAAATAAAATAACTAAAATAAAATGCATTTGTTTTTACCTGTTGAGGATTGACAACCACCTTAGACTACTCAACGATGTTTTTTTGACAAAATATTCATTTGATGTCTGATTTGAGTGATTCAAAATACATATTAAATTGAATTAATAGATATATATCTAGTATAAATAGGTTTTAAATATGTTGGATTACTGAGAGGGGGGGGTGAATCAGTAATAACGTAATTATAATCCTTTTCTTCAAATGTTATATCAATGTAGAATTATTATCCAATAATGAGTAGTAATAAATAAACAATCACACACATACACAATACACCAGTGTTTTACATGGAAACCCAAATCGAAAGAAAACCACGGAATGATTTTTCTTATATGTCTTGAAGAATTACATTCATTGGCAGCACCAACTTCCTTTGTTTTCCAGCTGCAACTGGAAGGAGGCTCCAACCCCCTAGTTTCTCAGGCTACAACCTGAGGGAAGCTCCAACTCCCCAAATCTCTGGCTACAACCCCCAATGTTCTCCAGCTACAACCGGAAGGTGGCTACAACCACCTGTCCTTTCCCCGTCCTGCCACCCTGAAGTAGAGGTAGAATGATGGAACCACTGTCACACTATCACTGTGAGATATACCGCTGTAAACCTGTACCAATAAATATGAACTATTCATCAACCATGCCTCAACCTGTACCTCAACCTGTAATCAACCTGTACTATAAACAAGTGCATCAACCATGCACCAACCTGTAATCAACCTGTACCATAAACAAGTGCATCCAACCATGTACCAACATGTACCTCAACCAAGATCCCTCATCAATTTCATCATCCAAATCTGATTTGTAGCTTTGTAATAGACCTAGTGTATATGATCACATTCCTGCAAACCTTCCTTAACTTTAAAAACAAGAGACTATCATTTTCATTAAACTTTTCTTTAGTCTCACATGCCTAGTTTTGGATTAGTCAACAACCCTAACTTGAAGTAATCA
>ML777026.1:173895-202901 GCA_009831015.1 Picea engelmannii
TTAAAATCTCTTAAACCACTTTGATTGCTTTGACCTTTTGGGGCTTCTAGATGACATATGAGGGTCCTCCAACTTCGTAAGGCCATAACTCTCAAACCGTGAGGAGTTATGTGACATTCTACATACCACCAGAAATGGCATGAAATATACTATCCATATATAATAGTATTATCTAGGATATTTTCCTTGACAAATTCACTTTGCTTCATCTCATTATTCCACAATTAAGCATGGGTTCTCTTACTCCACAAAACGTCTTCCTGTGAGGGCTTTCACCATAAGGGGACCACTTTGGAGTTCATCCATATTTACATCTTATCAACCATGAAAAAAAAATAATGAGTCATATTTACATCAAACAATATTGGGTCCATTACCCAAACCTTTGTGCTACAGGTCTTTCTTCAAGGGTTGACATCAATGACAACCAACCTTAATCAACAAAATATGTCTCAAATTGATGTGTCAAACATCATAAGGAACAACTTGCTTGATGGAATTGTTTTTTAATTTCCTCCTAGACCAACAATTACTATTTTAATCATATAGTTTTCATTATATTTCGGATCGATGTGATTCTAAATGGATATTAAATTACATTAATTTATCCATATCCACTATAAACAAGTTTTAAGATGAGTTTTATTTGGTATCCCAAAATCGTTGATGAATAGACCTAGAAGGCAGAGTTTTCGTAACACTATTTTAGGATAGGAAGTCACTAATTTGTGAATAACTTTTTTGTATGAATTCCAAATTATGTGTAAAACTAGAATTTAAGACCTTTCTTCCCTGTAAATAAGTTTTCAGGATGTGTGGATTTGACATGGTATATTGCTTGTGAACAATTAAGATGCAGACCTTCCATGATGGAGATTTTATGACCAACAATCAGTAATTTGGTCATAACTTTTTCATCTCATACTCAAGTGAAGTTATTCAAATTGTGTTGGAGTCTATATTCAAAGGGATATCTCCCTTGTAAATATGTTTTAAAATTCTCAATTTTAGTCTCTCAAATCTCGATTTTCCCAACTCTATTTTTAAGAGGTTTATGAAGTAAATTTACTACAAAAAAAAGAACATTTTCTTCCAAAATGTGATCTAGGTATGTGAGGTTCTTGGTGAACATGTCTATGATGATGTTTTGAGTTCATCCCCCCAAAAATTTCCAATACCCATCTTATAAATCTTAAACATAGATTTTAGAAAACTTATGGAACGTTGATGAATTTATAACAAACCATCACTCTATTATGTAAATTTGGACAAGAATTTTGGTCACAAATTAGATGACTTACATTGTATTGTCCTTTGGAAATATCCTATCCTTCCTTTGAAATCCTCCTCCAAATGCATCCCTTTTGTTGTATATCTTCCTGCCAATGTGTTAGTGGATGGAGTGGTTCTTACTGCACCACGAGTGAAAAAGATTGAAATGATTTATCAATAACTATATCTAATTATATTTATTCAATACTAAGATACTTTAGATTCAGTGGAATAGAGTACCTACTATAGTGCATGCATCCGAATTTTAAACTACATAAGTTCTATAGCGAGGTCATCTTTTCATATTACCATCTCTAATCCACCGTATCTAGTTTGTTAGAGAAAAAATAAATCATATACAAAAAAATGAACTATTGATGCTCTAATCCTTTCTTTTCAAAGTGCATTCTAACTATGGAAAAAAATTATGCAAGAAACTCTATGCAAAAAAAAAACAACTTGTTTTAAAAATCAATTCAAAGAAAATAGTCGACAATCTCTTCAGTTTCTATTCAAAACCCAAAAATGACATACTACAAGATTTTCAAATCCTTTAACATTTCCTGGACAACAACAACAAAAAAAATGTTAGTCAATTTATATGTATAAATCTTGTTACATTTACTTATCAATCCGAGAGTATGTAAACTTGTGAAATGAAAACACAATATATGTAGAATTAGATTATTGTAATATGATCTATCTAAGATGATCAATGTTAATCCTACTTATGAAATAAATGGAACAAAAGACAGATTCATCATTGAATTATACCTTACTATATCCTTGAGTGTTGTAAATTAGGTTGTAGTTAAGTGTTTACTCTTCGAGATATGAACCTTCTACAACAATACTCCATTTGGTATATTTTATAATATAATTCAATGGAACTAGATATGGAAATGAAATACACCACACTTCATCTATCAAAAGTAAACTTGATAATTTTTGGCAATGATCATGTACTTGAAAGGCCGATCATGTATAAATTAGGCACATCTTGTTTCTATGAATCATTGCTTAACATAAAACTAATCTGCAAAAGGAAAAGACTATTCATGAAATCAAATAGTAGAATTAAATAAAGAAATATAAAATGAAGTAAAATACCACCATGATCTATTTGGAGTGAGATCAATTCTCCCAAGAACAAGGAAGCAAACTAAACTACAAAATCATAAAACTAAATCAAAACATGTTATTTATAGAACTAAAAAAGGACAATTGATGCAGATCCCTGAACCCTCGGGTCGAGGTCCACACAGGATCGATCTAAATCTGCCCTTAAGTCTGATTGACTCGTCATGTTCCCCACAGGGACACACTCACACACACATACACTAGTGTTCCTCCATAGGTCCTTATGAGTGTGCCCACGTGATCAAACAACATGCATCACCCAAGTCTCCTTGACCACAACAAAGTCACGTCCTTCCTAATTTGGGCTTTCGGTTTTGAAATATCGCACTTTTCGTTGTCGAGTTTTCGGCTCCTGAACCCGCCTAAACTCGAAATCTCGATTCTCTGAAATGTATTCAGCAAAGGATGGCTTCTCACAGAACCTTCTGCCGATTCAAAATTTTGGACTTCGTGATTTCACAAATCTAGATGCAAGGCTCCCATTCCGTCGACCTCCGAATCCCAAAACAGTCAACAAGGGTTGACTCTACCTATTTGACGAGGACACGCCACCTGTCTACTCAAACGCTTTCTATCTCTGACGTGGACTCCTGCCACCTGTCACTCTTCCTAGTTTTCGAGACTCTCGATCCCAAAGCGCTGCCTCCTCCATTTCCCGACACCCGAAGTGCCGAAATCTTGAAATCCACACTGATTCCTATCACAACTTGCGATTTCAGAACTTTCGTTCCACTGCGCTCAACTCCTTATCGCTAGGAACCCCGAAATGAGGAAATGATTTGACGGTTTTTGCAAAGCATGATCAATGGTCCACGTTGATTCTTACCTCCCAAAGGGTGGATTCATCCAACGCTTATGCTTCTTGGAGATTCACTGGAATCCCATGGTCCTCGCGACTTCGCAAATTCTCCATAGAGAATTTCAACCGCTTGTTTCTCCTGGACAACTTTTGCGAAATAAGCCAAGCTTTCAGAGATAAACTCTGAACCTTCGTCAATGCACTCCTTGCATATGTTTCACTGCACTCCTTCCAGGAACTTCTCTCACTCAGGAAGACAAACAATTGAAACTCATTCTCTTTCTCTCTTAGACTTCAAACATTCAACATGAAATCATATATACACACCATATTAAAGAAAATGCATAACAGAGAGAATAAAACAACTGTGAGCATACCATTCACCATGTATAAACAGAAAACATCATAACACCATGAAATCTGATTCAAAGCTTCATATATTAATCCAAAGCTCCTGTACATGGACTTTTCTACATCTCTCTCCCTCTCTCTCTGTAGCTCTCATCTTCTGTGCTATGCTAATGATTCAATAATACAAGAATGAGGGTGTCTATATCCATTTTCCCTCCTATTCTCTAAACTGTCTAATCTATTAATTCAAACCTACCTACTTTCATTAACTGGGCTTAAATGCCTTAATGTTTTACAGATGAGATAAATCGCTCAAGATCTGTTTACAACCTCCAAGATATAAATGCAAGTATGCCATCTTTCTAACTATTACATTAATATCCGCTCCCTTAAAATTTCGAAACATTTCAAAACGTGAAAAATGTGTGTTGTGCTTTCCATCTGTCCTTCGCCTCCATGCTCGCTTGACTACATATGATGCTCCTGCATCATACTCCCTCGCTTGAAAATTTTCATGAACTCCTATTCATGAATTCTTGCATGGTCTATCCATGCTTCTGAATTTTTGCTTCATCTTCCCAGTTGGCATCTTCAAATATATGTCCCTTCCATTTGACCAAGTATTCAAAATACTCTTTTCTTCTGGTCTTCCTGCTGACTCTCTTGTCAATTATTATTTCCATCTGTGGCTTTTTAGCTATAGGCATTTGTTTGGTTCAATGAACCTCTGTCTGTTCATCCTCTGTTCCTGTTTCTTCAGCTCTATAAGGGTACGAATCTACAACATTGAATATCGGTGAAATTCTGATCCCCTTGGGTAATTCAATCTCATATGCGTTTGCCCCAAATTTGTTTATGATTATGCATGGACCAATCTTTTTCACCTTCAACTTATTATATGGTCCCCTTGGGAACCTTTCCTTCCTAAGATGTGCAAGAATCAGATCACCAACTTTAAATTGAATTTCTCGCCTGTGTTGATCTTCTCTGCGCTTATATTCTTGGCTTGAACTTTGCAATCGCTCCTTGACTCGGCTGTGTAGCTCCTTCATTGCTTTTGCAAAATCCTCTACACTAGCACTCCTGATTTCATTCTGTTCTGAATCTCTCAATTCAAAAAATCCTCTTGGCTACATTCCAATTGGAATGGACACTGCCCTGTGCTTCTGTTAAGTGAATCATTATAAGCAAATTTCTCCTATGGAAGAATATGATCCCATTGACTGTGGTGTTCAGTCACTAGGCTCCTTAGCAAATCTCCCAATCTTCTGTTCATAGCTTCTATCTTCCCATCTGTATGAGGATGATACACTAAGAGAAAAGGAAAACTTGTCTCCAGCTTCTTCCATAAAGTCCTCCAGAAATGTCCCACGAACTTGGTGTCTCGATCTGAAACGATACTCCTTGGAAAGCCGTGAAGTCTGATGACTTCTTTGAAAAATAGGTTCGCAATATGGGTTGCGTCGCTAGTTTTTTGGCATGGTATGAAATGTTCCATCTTGGAAAATCTGTCTACCACCACAAAGATTGAATCACATCCTCTTCGCTTCCTTGGCAGTCCCAATACAAAATCCATGCTCACTATGTCCTATGGCCTTTCTGGTATGGGTAATGGCTGATACAATCTTGTGTTCTGCCTTTTCCCTTTTGTGTGCTGACAAATTCTGCATCTGTCCACAAATTTCTTAACATCTGTCCTCATTCCTAGCCAAAAATATGAGCCATTCAATTTTGATAATGTCTTATCATGACCAAAGTGTCCGACCAATCCTCCACTATGTTTTTCATTCAATAGGTTCTCCCTCATGGAGCATTTTGGAATACATAGCTGATTGCCCCTGAACAACAATCCATCTTGGATCATATATTTGGTCCATTGGCTTCTGTCCCTGAGAACTGGATTCTTAGATGCCTCATACACTTCCTTAAAATCTGGATCATCCCTGTACATCTCTTTGAGGTTATCAAAACCCAAAGTTTTGACTCTGAATTCCTGCATAAGCAAACATTTTCTGCTCAAAGCATCAACAACCTTGTTAGTAGTTCCAGAAATATGCTTAATCACAAAAGTAAAATTCTGCGTGAATTCAACCCATTTAGCATGCTTTTGATTAAACTTCTCCTGTTGAGTCACGAATTGTAAGGCATGATTGTCGCTATAAAAAACAAACTCCTTAGGAACCAAATAATGTGTCCACTTCTTCAGCGCTTGTATGACAACATAAAATTCTTGGTCATATGTTGAGTACTTAATCTTCACTTCATTCAGTTTCTCACTGAAGTATGCAACTGGCCTATCATCTTGGCTCAAGACTGCTCCAATTGCAAACCCACTCGCATCACACTTGATCTGAAATGTTTTGTTAAAATCTGGCAAAACCAAAATCGGTTTCTCAGTGATCTTCTTCTTTAGTAGATTGAAGATCTTCTTTGCTTCCTTTGTCCAATGAAAATATTTGTGTCTTTTCTTTACCGTGTCCATCATCAGTGCACTGATTCCACTGAAATTTTGAATGAATTTTCTGCAGAAACTTGCCAAACCATGGAAGCTTCGAACTTCAAACACATTCTTCGATGATGGCCAATTCTTAATTGCATTTACCTTTTCTAGATCCATCTTCAGCTCATTCGCAGAGATAACAAAACCCAAATAAATGAGTTATGTCCTCATAAATGATGATTTCTTCATATTAATCAACAATTTCTCTTGCTGTAATCTCCTCATCGCTGCAACTAAATGCTTTAAGTGCTCTACTTCTGTCTTGCTGAAAATTAATATATCATCAAGATATACAATGACAAATTTCCAAATGAAATCCTTCAGGACTTTGTTCATCAGCCTCATGAAAGTACCGGGTGCATTTGTTAAGCCAAATGGCATGACAAGCCATTCATAAAGCCCCTCATTCATCTTGAATGTTGTCTTCCATTTGTCACCTTCTCTCATTCGAATCTAATGATACCCACTTTTCAAATCAATCTTTGAAAAAATTCTTGCTCCACTCAAGCAATACATCAAGTCATCCATCCTTGGTAATGGAAATCTATATCTGATGGTAATATTATTGATCGCTCTTGAGTCTGTACACATTCTCCAGCCTCCATATTTCTTTGGGCTGAGCACTATTGGAACAACGCATGGACTAAATCTTTCTCGAACCAATCCCTTGTCCATTAAGTCCTGGACTTGTCTCTTGACTTCTTCATTCTCCTGCGACGTCAACCTGTATGCTTCTTTGTTTGGTAAACTGGCTCCAGGTATAATATCAATGTGATGGATTATACTTCTGATCAGTGGAAACGAACAAGGTAGTTCGTCTACTACTATATCAACGAACTCTTCCAACAACTCCTGAATTTCTTCTGGTAAATCATCCATCCTCGTACTGGTCAAAAAAATTCTAGGCTACCTGACCATAATAAATTTTGTGTCTTCCTTCTTCTTAACCTCATTAATAAGTTCCTTCCCACTCATGAGAAGTATAGTGTTGCTCACCTCTGGTTTCACTTCTTTGTCCTTAATCGACAACAACATGTGAGTTATCCCATTCTTCTCCAAGGTGTATGTGTTCTTTCTCCCATCATGAACCACATTCATGTCATATTGTTATGGTCTACCCAACAATAGATGACAAAAATCCATGGGAATGACATCACGTAATATTTCATCCTTATATCCTCCTATTTTAAATTGAACTAAACATTGTTTAGTGACATTTACCTGATGTCCTTTTTGTAGCCACAAAACTCTGTATGGGCTTGGATGTTCAACAGTCTCCAACTCTAGCTTTTGTACCATCTCTGTAGAAACGAGATTGTCTATGCTACCACTATCCACGATGACTTTGCATACCCTATCTTTGGTCTTGCAAGCAGTCTGAAACAAACTATTCCTTTGGGCTGGGTTCTCTGCCTCTTCCTTTGGCTTCAAGAGAACTTTCCTCATCATCAAGGATCTTCCACCCTCAACATCTTCTGCCTCAACATTTTGTCCTTGTGCTTCAGCAATGTGAGTTTCACCACCTTCTTTCTTTCTGTCTGGACACTCATAAGATTTATGTCCGTTTTTCCCACAGACAAAACATTTTACCTCTCCTCCTCAACCTCTTCCTCTTTCTCTAGCTGGAGGAAAAGTATTTCTATCAGCATACTGCCCTCTCTGTGAACTTCCACCTCTCTCATGCTGAGTTTGAGGTTTCTTCCCCTCTTCTCTAAACTTCTGAGTCCTGTCTTGGGAAATTGTTTTGCCTCTGGCTTGACTTCTGCCTTGGCCTCTTTGACCTTGTTTTTGGCTCAGCTTCTCTTTAGCTTTCAAAGCCATCTGATAAGCATCCTCCACAGTTCAAATGATCATCATGCTCATCTCATCTTGGATGTCATATCTCAGACAATTCATGTATCTGGCAACCTTTTCATCATCACTTTCCCAATGACTTGCTCTGATGTTTATCTTGTAGAATTATTCAGTGTATTCTTTCACTGACATCAGTTTTTGTCTCAAATTCTGCATCTTCGGAAACATAGTGATTTGATAGTCCTTGGGTATGAATTTGAATTTCATCTTCGCAACCATTCTATCCCAACTCTTGATTTTTTGCTTGCCTTTGCAGCATCTGTCAGCCTGCAGTTCATCCCACCATAATGCTGCATGTCCTTTAAGTCTGGTGACAACATGTTTGACTTTCCTATCTTCCTCGACATCCTCATAGTCAAAGTATTTATCCAGATCTCTAATCCAGTCTAGAATCTCTTCGACATATAGGTTTCCCTCATATACTGGAATGTCCATTTTTTCTTTGGCACCTATCCTTGCAACAACCCTAAATAGGCATTCATCTGCAACATCTTCGACTGTGAATTTTTCTTTGTGTCCAACTTCATTTTCATTGTCATCCTCACTGATATCCCCAGTGTCGACTGTGTGCCTTTGTGCTGTCTACATGGCATCAATCTTGGCACGTAGTTCGTGCATTTCCCTCTCCACTGCTGGATCAGGCATTGGCCTATCTCTTCTTCTCAACGACATAGCTGAGAAATGTTCCTCTTTTCTCTGCTACAGAAAGTAAATAACTTTTTATGGACTCTGATACCAAATGATACGTATCAGAGTACTCTTCTTCCTCATGCTTCCTCCATATGCAATATAAAAACAGAGTCAAGCTCTGATACCAAACTGATGCAAACCCCTGAACCCTCGAGTCGAGGTCTGCACATGATCAATCTAAATATTCCCTTGAGTCTGATTGACTCTTCGTGTTCCCCACAGGGACACACACACACACACACACATATAGTAGTGTTCCTCCACAGGTCCTTATGAGTGTGCCCACGTGATCAAACACCATGCGTCACCCAAGTCTCCTTGACCACAACAAAGTCACGCCCTTCCTAATTCGGGCTTTCGGGTTTCGAAATATCGCACTTTTCATTGTCAATTTTTCGGCTCCTGAACCCGACTAAACCCAAAATGTCGATTCTCCGAAATGTATTTAGCAAAGGCTTGCTTCTCACAGAACCTTCCACCGATTTGGAATTTCGAACTTCACAATTTCGTGAATCCAGATGCAAGTCTCTCAGTCCATCAACCTCCAACCCCTGAAAAAGTCAATAAGGGTTGACTCTACCTATTTGACGAGGACACACCACCTGTCTACTCAAACACTTTCTATCTCTGATGTGGACTCCTGCCACCTTTCACTCTTCCCAGTTTTTGAGACTCTCGATCCCAAAGAGTTGCCTCCTCCATTTCCCAACACCCAAAGTGTCGAAATCCGAAACTCCACGCCGATTCCTATCGCAACTTGCGATTTCGGGACTTTCGTTCCACTGCACTCAACTCCTTGTCATCAAGAATCCCGAAATGATGAAATGATCTGACAGTTTGTGCAAAGCACGATCAATAGTCCACGTTGATTCTTACCACTCGAAGGGTGGATTCATCCAATGCTTATCCTTCTTGCAGCTTCACTAGAATCCCACGGTCCTCGTGACTTCGCAAATTCTCCACAGAGAATTTCGACCGCTCGTTGCTCCTGGACAACTTCTGCAAAATAAACCAAGGTTCTTCCTTATGAACTTTACTTCTGCTAGATGAGTTCGACCCTCATCTCCTTTTGAATTATTTTGACCTCCGTCCTCCTTTGAAGTGTTCAAAGGTATTATCCCTCCTGATCTTTCACTTACAAACTCAAACCTCCAAAAGGGTTCCTGCTCGCAGTCCTTGCGGCAGATTTTCAAATACTTCTAAGTATTTGATTCTTTCGACTCTGTGCACTTTCTACAACAACATCCCTTCAAATCTCCCCTTGGTTGATAAGTTCTGAACTTCCAACCAGTCTGTGCACACCTTGCACGGCTTCTGTGCTTCACTTGCACTTCTATTGGAATGAGAACAATGGTATCCCTCTTGAGCTTTCAGAGATAAACTCTGAACCTTCGTCAACGCACTCCTTGTGGACGTTTCACTACACTCCTTGCAATAACTTCTCTCACTCAGGAAGACAAACAATTGAAACTCATTCTCTTTCTCTCTCATACTTCAAACATTCAACATGAAATCATACATACACACAGTATTAAAGAAAATGAATAACATAGAGAATAAAACAACTGTGAGCATACCATTCACCATGTATAAACATAAAACATCATTACACCATGAAATCTGATTCAAAGCTTCATATATTAATTCAAAGCTCCTGTACATGGACTTTTATACAACTCTCTCCCTCTCTCTCTGTATCTCTCTTCTTCTGTGCTATGCTAATGATTCAATAATACAATAATGAGGGTGTCTATATCTGTTTTCCCTCCTAATCTCTAAACTATCTAATCTATTAATTCAAACCTACCTACTTTCATTAACTGGGCTTAAATGCCTTAATGTTTTACAGATGAGAGAAATCGCTCAAGATCTGTTTACAACCTCCAAGATATAAATGCAAGTATGCCATCTTTCTAACTATTACATTAATATCCGCTCCCTTAAACTTTCGAAACATTTCAAAACGTGAAAAATGTGTGTTGTGCTTTCCAGATGTCCTTCGCCTCCATGCTCGCTTGACTGCTTACGATGCTCCTGCATCAACAATCTAGATGAAGAAAAATATCAAAAGGCTTTATTCTATTCCATCATAATCTCAACGTATTCTCCAAGAGCCTTGTGGTTTGGAATGGATAAGGAACTCTTATTTATACACAAGTTTTCTTTCAAACTAAGATAAACACTAATTAACTCAGATCCACAAATCTCTCATGTGGTTACAACCTTTTTCTAGTATTTAGAAAGTCAACAATATCCCCAAAATCTCTTAAGATATTAGATAAAAAATCTAATCAATAACTTCATGATTATTTTATATCCAAGGTGATTAAATGATCATCCCAAATCCTCATCAAATCTTCAATGGTTGAAGAAGAAATTCGAATTTGGAGCTAAGTGGTAAAACTAAGCATTGTTACAAACTCCAAATGTACCTATAATAATCACCAAACTAACCGAACTTTCAAAGATAAGTGAAAGCATGTTATTTTTCTAAGATTTAATCATAAATTCACTTAAAACACTAAAATAAATGCATTGCAAAATAAATTGAACCTAATCCCACATAAAGCATGAAAATGGACTGAATACAAGGTTGTAGGAATAAAAAAAGGATTAAAATTCAATGGAAAGGTTGGTAAAAACATGGAATTTTGGTGACCCAATAGGGGATGAAGAACAATCAACATTGGGCAAAGTGAGCAGTCCACTGGTTTGGGGAAAACAAAGGAAATTTGTATGGCCAGAAGAAGATTTTTTTTTTACATGTATGTTTTTGGTATGAACAACAAACAAAGAACAAGAGAAAAATAACATTGGATATGGATCAAGAAGGTTGGGTGATTTGTGAAGAGTTTTTGGATATAAAGATTAAATAAAAAAGTTGTTAGGCTTGTTGAAGAACTAGGTTGTCAAACCTGAAGAGTGAGATCCTGTGTGAGTTGCATTGTAATATCAAGTTGTTGTTGTTGTTTTCCTAGTATATTTTCCTAGCAGTGAGTTCCTTTGAGTTCCCAGTAGTGAGATTCCCAGTTTCTTGTGCAAGAGGGGCCTTGATAAATGAATGGGATTCTAGATGGACTAAGAGTAGTGAAGGGGTACATTGTTTGGGTTGGGAAGGTCAAGAGGAAGAGAGATGGTAGAAATTGAGATAGTTGTAGGAGAATACCAGTGGGTTCTGGGATATTTGAGTTGTTAGTGGACAACGAGAGACACCTTTTTCTTGTGGATTCCTAGCCCCAGATCGAGGTTGCCTTGTTGTTGATATTTAGAACACAAAGTATATGGTTGGGTGGAATATCTATCCCAAGAAGTTGGTTGCACAACTATTTTAGAAATATAAGTATTTATCTATTTTTCTGAGTATTTCATGAGTTTGTATTGTTGTACTTAACTTTATGTATGTGAATGGTTTATTTTTTGTTGTAAAAGAGTATTAGTTGCATTCATGTTCATTTCAACATGTTGTATATGCATATATTTAAATGGTATCAGACAATAGTTAATTTTGTGTATAATTTGTAGCTGATAAGATACATAAATTTGGCTAGCAGAGAATATTGTTTTTATGTGTATTTCTTGTAGGAATGTTCCTCAATTAAGAAGGGGAAAATTACATATTGGTATCAAATATTTTGGTTCAAAAATGGACTTGTATGGGCCATAGATCAATGTGAAGTTGGTAAATTTGTCATCTTAGTGTTTGGATTGTGTCGAATTTGGGGAGAAGGTAAAATTTGAGTGAAATCCTCAAATTCTTAAGCAAATTCAAGTTGGAATTGCACTCAAAATGTTTGTTATGGAGGGGTCATTTTGACTTCCAAGCAACTGAATTGGCTTAGATGGGAAATTCAAGGTTTTTCATGATGGTCATGATGGTTGTGAGCTGGAAATATGGGAAATCAGTTAAGCAAAGAAAGGACTTATGTGTGCTAAATACTAACGTTGTACTATGCATAATTGGTGGTGCACACAAAATATTGGTGCACAATATGCACATTAAATATTGACGTTGTGCAGTGAGAAATCGATGGTGTGTGGTATGCACATTGAATATCAGTGCTGCATGGTGAAAAATTGGTGTTTCATGTGGAATATTGGTGTGCAATATGCATATTTAATATTTTCATTGTGCAATGCAGAACCTGTGATACGTGCAGAATATTGGTGCACAATATGCACATTGAATATTGGCACTACACGGTGCAGAACTTGTGATGCACATGGAATATCGATGCATAGTATGTACATTGAATATTTGTGTTGCGTGGTGTGGAACTTTTGATGCACACAGAGTATTGGTACACATTATGTGCACTAAATATTGGCAGTAGGCATTGTGGAACTTGCACGCGATGAATGTTGGTGCATGGTGCAAAAGTTATGTGTGCTAAATATTAGTTCAAGACACAAGAGTTGTGCATGCTAAATATTGGTGTGAATAAAAAAGTTGTGCATAGTGAATATTGGTGTGTGGTGTGTGCATGATCCAAGTGGATATTGGTGGCCACCCACCTTTTCCAACTTGCTCAAAACAATTTTCTGGCAATTTTGGTAATTTACTATTTTTAGCAGTTTTTAACTTCCGAGGCCATTTTGAGGGCCTAAATGAATGTTTTTTGGGATCGAGCTTCTCAATAATAGTCAAAGGCTCTGATTGATCCCCCTAAATGAATCACCTCGACTATACCTTTCCAACGAGATATCGTGCACCCCAACCGAAGATCGTATGCCAAAGTTACGCCCCCGAGAATTTGATACACCAAACTACCCAAAACGAGGTCCACAAAATTGTTGGCTTTTCATCTTCCAGAGTTAGGGTTTTGGATTTTCTTTATGATAAAAATGAATTTGGATCCTCATTGTAAAATCATCTTCTTGCGAATCTGAGTAGTGGACACATCTCTTCTCAGAGATAAGATGCCATCATTCTAGTGAGTCTTTCACTTTGCATTTTTACAGTCTTTGTACATTTTCGCTCATTAATAGAAAATTGTGCATTATTGTATCTTTGTGTTTATGGTTGCATCTATGATACATTTCTGTTATATTATTGGATATCCAAGATATCTGTGTACATTTCTTTATTATATCTCCACTCTCATTTTGTGGAAAAAATAATCCAAATCAGTGCGCTAAATATTGGTGCTACACATTGTGTAACTTGCACGTGTTGAATATAGTGCATGGTATAGAATTGGTGCATGCGTTGGCTTCGAAAAGGAAGAAGAGAAGGATGAAAGGGAAGGAAAATTGTAGACGATGGGTTTAGGTCTATTTGATATATTGTTACAACAATTAAACCAATGATTTTCTGTGAAATTGTTCCAGTCATCAACTTGCGGAGCAATTTTGAGGGCCCAAACGACGTTTTCAGGTAGTCGAAAACATGACAACCGTGTGTACCCAAAATACACATAGTATTTGTATCTTAAATAAAATATTTCACTGATATCTTTCCAATGAGATATCTTGGACACAAAACAAATATTGTATGAGAAATTTACAACTGAAACAACACTAGGTATATTTTCAACACAAGTTCACATACAGAGGGAATAACTCCTTGCTCAGAAGTTAGATTGGAGAACAAGATTATTATATGGAAATATTATGAACCATAGAATACATCCATGGAGATATATTTGGAATATGGGTACACCAAAATGCATAGGAAGAAAAATAAGACACATGTAGCATAAAGGGTCAAAATGGGAAAACAATCAAAACTTCTACATGCCATAACTTTTATCTTGGAGCTCATATTTGGGAAAACGAAAAATTGTTGGAAATATATTGATGAAGAGAATCCATATATAAACCCATAAAATTGATCTAAGTATCATAAATTACATTGAACTCAAAATAAGATGACAAGTGGCATTAAATAGTATAAAATTAATGCATTCTTTTTTGAGAACTATGTATGTAAATATTTTTGTCTAACAAAAAATTTATTGCATGCACATTTTCTTGCAAAATTAAGAGGTTCAAGAGGTAATTTTGTTTCCTGTATGAGAAACATAGTCATGGAGGATTCCCAAGGGTCCTACGACCATGAAGAGGAAGTCAAAGGTTTGCATGTCAACATGGGAAATGTTGAGACAAATTCTAATGGAAGAAGAGACATGCATGAGCCTGTGACTATGAGAAGCCTGCAAAGAGAAGTGTAGAGCTATAGGGAAGATAATGAGAAGATCATGAAATCCCAAGAAATGATACATCAGAGTCTGAACATGTTGTAGAGGCAAGCCAATAAATACTCTAGTACAAGGTAAGAAACTAGTGTTATACAAGTGACAACATCCAGATCTTATTGTAGAAGGCGTGAGAGCATGGAAAGCATTGGAGACCATGCAATCTTAGGGATTTTGAAGATGTTTTTTGGGAAATCCTGAGACTGCCACCAAAAATAGACATTGACTTCTCTATTTATTTGTCTAGTATCTTCCCTAGTGTCCAAAACACCTTATTGATTGGGCACACCAGAATTGAAAGAGTTGCAAATGCAGCTTGAAAAGCTATTAAAAATGGGTATATATGCCCAAGTGTGTCACCTTGGGGTGTCCTGGTTCATTTTGTGAAGAGTAAATATGGAAACTTAAGGCTATGTATTGATTTCAGACAATTGAATATGGTCACCATAAAGAAAAAATATCATTTTCCAAGGATTGATGATTTATTTGATCAACTAAAGGGTGCAAGGATATTTTCCAAGATTGACTTGAGATCATGTTATCATCAAGTAAGGATAAAAGAAGAATATATCATCAAGAAAACATTCAGAACAAGATATGGGAATTATGAATTTATGGTAGTGCCATTTGGGCTATCAAATGCCCCAGTTTTTTTCATGTGCCTAATGAAAGGAGTTTTTCAGGGAGTACCTGGACAAGTTTGTGATTTACTCATCTAATCAAAGACATAAGAGGAACATGAGACACATTTAGGAATGGCGTTGCAAGTTTTAAGAGAGCATACGTTGTATGCCAAGCTAAGTAAATGCATCTTTTTTCAAAAGTGTCAATGTTTCATCAAAACATGCACAAGATATCTAGATAAATCAAGTAAAAACAAAGCTTATCAAGAAAGGAAGAGAGATTCAATATGGAATACTGAGAAAATATATTCACACTACTCCAATGAGATAATGATTGATACATAGATGATGATCAATATGATATAATGAATGCATGGAATACACTCATATATAGGACATAACATTCCATAATAGTAGAATGCATGCATGAATAATAGTGATGGTAAAAATAGAAAGTCTAAAATAGAACTAGTCAGTTAACTCCCACTGAACTAGTGTGTCGAAAACAATAATTTCTCCAACACCCCCCTTGAACATCACTATGGAGTAAAAATGAGTCTGGAAAACTAGGACATATTAATAGGTACTCATGTACGATGAAACTAATCAACACTGAATAAAAATGAGGAAAGAGGGAAATCCACATGGGAACAAAAGCCCCCCTCAAAAGAAAATGCATCAAAAGGAAAAATAAGATGCTAGGAAACTATGTTCTTCACTCCAAGATGATCCCGCAAATTCTGAAACTTCTATCCAATGAAAGTCTTTGTTAAAATGTAGAAATATTTATGGATATAATGAATTCCTTTGGAAATCTATCTATCCTTGTACCTCTTGATCATGTGGACCCATATGCACCTGAAAATATTCATTTTTGGTGGAAGTGAAACCAGATCCCAAGTCTGATTCTCTAGGAGTGAGTCATACTCCTTCTACATGGCTACTTTCCATAAAGTATTTCCCACAACCTCACTGTAGAGTTGCGAATCAAAATATTGAACCATATAGCAATGCATGGGCACCACAGGTTCAAAAGCTAAAAGTACATGAGAAGGCTCCTCATTCTGAGATCTAGTCCTCCTCGAATCGAATGGATTCCCTGCAAGGATTCCTGCTACCTGAAGTGTGGTCTATGACTTTTTTGGCATCTATTGAAGCTTCGGTGCTGGATTCTTATCTAGATGTACTACCTGCTTATTTCCATGTTCAAAATCTGAGTGTATGGAGTCATCTATGATGTCTAAAACTGATGGAAGCATAAGAGTATCTGCATGTTGCACTGGAGGTGTATGCAAAGTACTCTCCTTATGTGTAAGTAGAAAAGAGGAGTTATCATAAAAAAACTTAGTGAATTTATACAACATTGACTTGTGATCCACCTCACCAATTCCAATAATGGAATTGTCATGCATGTCAAATACATAAATTGAATCTGATGTAAATTCAACCTTTTTACCTTTCTGAGTGATCTGATAAATTGAGAGCAAATTCATAGAAATCTTTGGAACATCTATAACATTCTCAAAACTGCCATTATGGAGTTCCACTCTTCCCTCTCCTTCTACTGCTACTGGAGTATCATCCCCCATAAGAATAGGGGGTCTTGAGAATGGACTCAAAGAAGTAAAAACTTCCCTTTTCGTTGCCATATGATGTGATGCACCAAAATCTATAATCCATTAATCATATGAGGAATTAGTTGCAACAAGAACATGATGATTACCTTTCTTAGGAGTAGGATCTTCTTCCTTTTTCTTCTTGACTCCTTCTAGAATAAAGTTTCCAAGGTTGTTTTGTTGAAGTACCTATTCCATAAGATCGATTTGATTCTTCATGCATGTAAATTCTTCATGATTTGGTTTATTGCAGTAAGTGCATTGGTTTTGGAGCCTGATTATCTTCATGTTTCATAGGTCTTTGTTTTCAACCGTTTTTATACCCCATTAAGACTGTACACCCCGAAATAATTTACACCCCTCCAAGTGGGGGGGTTTCAGGGGGATTCCCCCCCCTACAGGGTCTGGGGGCTCATCCACTAGGCTGGGGGTTTTGGGGGCAAGCAATCCCCCGATGAAGGTTCAAGGGTGAATCTCGCAAAGGAAAAGTTTCCTTGTAAATGTATATTGTGATTTCATAGTAAATCTGGACCCTTCATTATAAGGTCACAGATCTAATTGTAGAAGTTATGTTAGGGTTTTTTTCCCTAGAAGGAAACCCTCTTTTATGAGGAAATTGTATTATGGTTGGGATTATTTTGAATATTTCATTTTGAGAGAGTATATTGTGAGAGAGAGAAGAGGAAGTTTCAACGGGTTTGTTATAGGTTGTATCCCTTCATTTCGTTGGATCATGAAAAGGAAGGACCTGGAAATTTCTCTGGTGGACGTATCCCACACTGGGTGAACCACATATATCTGTGTCTCTATTGTATTGTGTATATTCTATGTTTTATTTTCGCATTTGTCTTTTTATTTCTTCATGATCCTGTTTTTCTAACAACTGGTATCAGAGCGAAATGTAACTCGCAGGAAAAGAGGATTCATGTTCGAGTGGGAGAAATGGTAGAATATGGAAAGTTTAGAGTCGATAAATTTAATGGCCAAAACTACCAGTTATGGAATATGCAAATGGAAGATTATGTATATCAGAAGGATCTATTCCTACCATTAGGAGGAATAACAAAGAAGTTGATGACCATGAAGGATGAACAATGGGAGGTTCTTGATAGAAAGGAACTAGGAACGATATGACAGAGCCTAGCAACATTGGTGACCTTCAATATTTCAAAAGAAAAGACAATGAAGGAGTTGATGGACACATTGGAGAAAATGTATGAAAAATCCTTGGCGTCCAATAAAGTATTTTTATTGGAGCGATTATTTAATATGAAGATGTCAGAAGGTGGGTCTGTTGCATATCATTTAAATGAATTTAATATGGTTACTAATCACCTATGTTCTGTAAAAGTGGACTTTGATGATGAGGTCAAGGCTCTTCTAATCCTGTGCTCATTGCTATAAAGATGGAATGGCTTGGTCATGGTTGTAATTAACTATGTCTCTNATATGGTTACTAATCACCTATGTTCTGTAAAAGTGGACTTTGATGATGAGGTCAAGGCTCTTCTAATCCTGTGCTCATTGCTATAAAGATGGAATGGCTTGGTCATGGTTGTAATTAACTATGTCTCTAGTTCAAACAATCTAAAATTTGATGATGTTGTTGGTGTTATCCTTAGCGAGGAATTGTGACAGAAAATCACAGGTGAGACATCAGGTAATGAGTTAAACATGGAGAACAGGGGAAGAAAAAAGGATATAGGAAAGGGATTAGGGAACCGTAGGAATTCTAGGAAGGGAAGATCCAAATCCAGATTCAAAAAGATAGAGTGCTGGAATTTTGGGAAGAAAGGACATCTAAAGAAATACTGCAGAGCTCCAAAGAAATAAAGAGATGGATAGCAAGAGAAAAATCAGGAAGCGAATGTAACAGGTGATGTGTTACAAAACGCTTTGATTATTTCAGTAGATAATATTTATGAGTCTTGGGTAGTAGATTCAGGGGATTCATTTCATGCCACATCCCATAGGAAAAATTTTCTAGATTATGTTCAAGGTGATTTTGGATAGGTTCATTTGGGTGATGATGCACCATGAAAAATTGTTGGAATGGGTAAGGTACAAATAAAACAAAAGAATGGAAACCAATGGTTGTTGAAATAGGTAATACATGCTCCATATCTAAGGAAAAATCTAATTTCAACAGGGAAGTTGGTAGGTGAAGGTTGTATATCCATATTTACAAATAAGGCGTGGAAAGTCACCAAAGGATCATTGGTGATAGAAAAAGGAGAGAAGGTAGGTACATTGTATTTATGTACTGATAATATTGATTCTTATATCTCTTTAGCTTCTATAGGAGTGGATAAAACACTTTAGAATCATAGGCTTGGACACATGAGTGAGAAGGGGATGTAGATACTCCACAAAAGGAAACTCTTGCGAGATGTTAAACAAAGTGATTTGGATTTTTGTGAGCATTGTGTTGATGTAAAACATAAGAGAGTCATATTTCTCAGAGTCGAAAAAGAAAAGAAGAGTGAAAGGTTATAGCTTGTGCATACACATGTATGAGGACCAAATTAGGTATCAACTCATGGTGGATCTCGTTATTATGTTAATTTTGTTGATGATGCAACTAGAAAAACTTGGGTTTATTGCATTCGACAAAAATCTGATGTTTTTGATACTTTTAAGAAATGGAAATCTTTGGTTGAGAATGAGACATGAAAAAGGTTGAAGTGTATCAGATAAGAAAATGGAGGTGAATATTGCAGAAAGGAGTTTGATGATTACTGTTCATACCATGGGATTCATAGAGAGAAATCAGTTTCAAGAACACCACAAGAAAATGGTGTGTCACAAAGGATGAACAAGACAATCATGGAGCATGCAAGGAGTATGAGATTGTGTGCTGGGTTACCCTTACAGTTCTGGGAAGATGTTGTAGATACTGTCATTTACTTAATAAAAATAGGACCTTAAAGCTCTTTGGATGGTGGAATTCTAGAGGAGCAATGGACAGGTAAAACGACAAATTATTATTTTTTGAAGAATTTCGGTTGTGAAGCATTTGTCCATATTGATAAAGAGAATAGAAAAAATCTTGAGGAAAAATCCAAGAAGTGTACCTTTATTGGATACATTGTTAATGATTTTGGTTATCGCTTATGTGATTATGAAAATCACAAAATCATTAGGAGTATAGATGTCATATTCAATGAGAAGGTCATGTATAAAGATCGACTACAGGGAAAGAAATAGGAAAAGCAAAAACTAGAATACATAGTGCTTGATGAGATCACTGAAAAATAAATTCCAAAGGTAATAGAAAACAAAAATGTACAACAACAAGAGCACCAGGTACCTTAAATTATTGAAAGTGTTGTTAGAAGATCTACAAAGTTAAGTAGACCCCTTGAACGATACTCTCCTTCATTTTATTATTTATTGTTGACTGATTCTTGTGAACCAGAAAGTTATGAAGAGGAAATTCAGGTAGACACTCAAAATAAGTGGGAGCAAGGCATGAAAGAGGAAATGGATTCCTTAGTAAATAAGTAGACTTGGGACTTGGTTCAGTTGCCCGCAGGAAAAAGAGAATTGCAGAATAAATGGGTTTAAAAGTTGAAGGAAGAAGATGGAGGAAGAAACAAGTACAAGGCCAGACTTGTTGTAATGGGGTTTGCACAAAAGAAATGTATTTGTTTTGATGAAATATTTTCTCCTGTTGTTAATATGAATTCAATTTGGACTATTTTAAGTCTTGTGGTAGTAGAAGATTTGCATCTTGAACAGTTAGATGTAAAACCAACTTTTCTCCATGGGGATTTGGAGGAAGAGATTTATATGAAACAACCACATGGGTATGAGGTCAAAGGGAAGGAAAATTTGGTATGCAGGTTGAAGAAGAGCTTGTATGGCCTAAATAAATCTCCAAGGTAGTGGTATTTGAAGTTTGATAGGTTTATGAAAGAACAAGGTTATAGTAGATGCCATTATGATCACTGTGTTTATTTTAAAAGGATAGAAAATGGAAGCTATATTATCTTGTTATTGTATGTAGATGACATGCTTGTTGCAGGGTCTTATATGCAGTATATACATGTGCTCAAGAATAAATTTGATTATTCATTTGCTATGAAAGATTTGGGTACTGCAAAGAAAATCCTTGGTATGAGAATAACAAGAGATAGGGAAAATCAGAAATTGACATTGTCTCAGGGTGAGTACATAGAGAAGGTGTTGGAGAGGTTTAGAATGCAGAATGAAAAACCAATTAGGACACCTTTGGCCAGTCATTTCAAATTAACCAAGGAAATGTGTCCCAAGATACAGGAGGAGATATAATACATGTCCATGGTCTCTTATTCATCAACAGTTGGTAGCTTGATGTATGCAATGTTTTGCACAAGACTAGATATTGCACATGCAGTGGGAGTTGTGAGAAGGTATATGAAAAATACATGTAAAGAACATTGGGAGGCAGTAAAGTGGATTCTCAGGTATTTGAGAGGTACTTATACTCATGCATTTTGTATTGGAGGTTCAGACATTGTTCTACATGGATATGTTGATTCAGATATGAAAGGTGATAAAGATAGCAGGAGGAGCACCACATGGTATGTTTTTACTATAGGTGGAACAACAGTAAGTCAGATTTCAAAACTACAAAAGGTGGTTTCACTTTCAACAAAAGAAGTAGAGTATGTTGCTGCTATAGAGGCTAGTAAATAAATGATTTAGCTATAGAGGTTTATGAAGGAATTGGGAAAGAAACAAGAGAATAGCAGGTTGTACGATGACAACGAGAGTGCCATTCATATTACAAAGAACTCAACCTTCCATTCGAATACTAAGCATATATATCTCAGGTACCATTTCATACGATCCGTCTTGGAAGATGGACATTTGAAGCTGGAAAAGATACACACTAGCCAGAATCCTGTAGACATGTTAACAAAGGGAGTAACCAGGGAGAAACTGAGTTTCTGCTCAGTTTAAGTTGGTCTTCAAGCATGAAGGTGAAAATGAGAAAATTTCTAGGTCCAATTTAGAGTATAGTCCAACAGGTACAAAAACAATGGATTTGTTGTGATCAGTCTCAAAGTTGGAGATTATTGGTTATGGAGCCTGATTATCTTCATGTTTCATAGGTCTTTGTTTTCAACCATTTTTATACCCCATTAAGACTGTACACCCCGAAATAATTTACACCCCTCCAAGGGGGGGGGTTGCAGGGGGATTGCCCCCCTTACAGTGTCTGGGGGGCTCATCCACTAGGTTGGGGGTTTTGGGGGCAAGCAATCCCCCGATGAAGGTTCAAGGGTGAATCTTGCAAAGGAAAAATTTCCTTGTAAATGTATATTGTGATTTCATAGTAAATCTGGACCCTTCATTATAAGGTCACAAATCTAATGGTAGAAGTTATGTTAGGGTTTTTTTCCCTAGAAGGAAACCCTCTTTTATGAGGGAATTGTATTATGGTTGGGATTATTTTGAATATTTCATTTTGAGAGAGGATATTGTGAGAGAGAGAAGAGGAAGTTTCAACGGGTTTGTTGTAGGTTGTATCCCTTCATTTTGTTGGATCATGAAAAGGAAGGACCTGGCAATTTCTCTGGTGGACGTATCCCACACTGGGTGAACCACGTATATCTGTTTCTCTATTGTATTGTGTATATTCTATGTTTTATTTCCGCATTTGTCTTTTTATTTCTTCATGATCCTGTTTTTCTAACAACTGGTATCAGAGCGAAATGTAACTCGCAGGAAAAGAGGATTCATGTTCGAGTGGGAGAAATGGTAGAAGATGGAAATTTTAGAGTCGATAAATTTAAGGGCCAAAACCACCAGTTATGGAATATGCAAATGGAATATTATGTATATCAGAAGGATCTATTCCTACCATTAGGAGGAATAGAAAAGAAGTTGATGACCACGAAGGATGAAGAATGGGAGGTTCTTGATAGAAAGGAACTAGGAACGATATGACAGAGCCTAGCAGCATTGGTGACCTTCAATATTTCAAAAGAAAAGACAACGAAGGAGTTGATGGACACATTGGAGAAAATGTATGAAAAATCCTTGGCGTCCAATAAGGTATTTTTATTGGAGTGATTATTTAATATGAAGATGTCAGAAGGTGGGTCTGTTGCAGATCATTTAAATGAATTTGATATGGTTACTAATCACCTATGTTCTGTAAAAGTGGACTTTGATGATGAGGTCAAGGCTCTTCTAATCCTGTGCTCATTGCTATAAAGATGGAATGGCTTGGTCATGGTTGTAATTAACTATGTCTCTAGTTCAAACAATCTAAAATTTGATGATGTTGTTGGTGTTATCCTTAGCGAGGAATTGTGACAGAAAATCACAGGTGAGACATCAGGTAATGAGTTAAACATGGAGAACAGGGGAAGAAAAAAGGATATAGGAAAGGGATTAGGGAACCGTAGGAATTCTAGGAAGGGAAGATCCAAATCCAGATTCAAAAAGATAGAGTGCTGGAATTTTGGGAAGAAAGGACATCTAAAGAAATACTGCAGAGCTCCAAAGAAATAAAGAGATGGATAGCAAGAGAAAAATCAGGAAGCGAATGTAACAGGTGATGTGTTACAAAACGCTTTGATTATTTCAGTAGATAATATTTATGAGTCTTGGGTAGTAGATTCAGGGGATTCATTTCATGCCACATCCCATAGGAAAAATTTTCTAGATTATGTTCAAGGTGATTTTGGATAGGTTCATTTGGGTGATGATGCACCATGAAAAATTGTTGGAATGGGTAAGGTACAAATAAAACAAAAGAATGGAAACCAATGGTTGTTGAAATAGGTAATACATGCTCCATATCTAAGGAAAAATCTAATTTCAACAGGGAAGTTGGTAGGTGAAGGTTGTATATCCATATTTACAAATAAGGCGTGGAAAGTCACCAAAGGATCATTGGTGATAGAAAAAGGAGAGAAGGTAGGTACATTGTATTTATGTACTGATAATATTGATTCTTATATCTCTTTAGCTTCTATAGGAGTGGATAAAACACTTTAGAATCATAGGCTTGGACACATGAGTGAGAAGGGGATGTAGATACTCCACAAAAGGAAACTCTTGCGAGATGTTAAACAAAGTGATTTGGATTTTTGTGAGCATTGTGTTGATGTAAAACATAAGAGAGTCATATTTCTCAGAGTCGAAAAAGAAAAGAAGAGTGAAAGGTTATAGCTTGTGCATACACATGTATGAGGACCAAATTAGGTATCAACTCATGGTGGATCTCGTTATTATGTTAATTTTGTTGATGATGCAACTAGAAAAACTTGGGTTTATTGCATTCGACAAAAATCTGATGTTTTTGATACTTTTAAGAAATGGAAATCTTTGGTTGAGAATGAGACATGAAAAAGGTTGAAGTGTATCAGATAAGAAAATGGAGGTGAATATTGCAGAAAGGAGTTTGATGATTACTGTTCATACCATGGGATTCATAGAGAGAAATCAGTTTCAAGAACACCACAAGAAAATGGTGTGTCACAAAGGATGAACAAGACAATCATGGAGCATGCAAGGAGTATGAGATTGTGTGCTGGGTTACCCTTACAGTTCTGGGAAGATGTTGTAGATACTGTCATTTACTTAATAAAAATAGGACCTTAAAGCTCTTTGGATGGTGGAATTCTAGAGGAGCAATGGACAGGTAAAACGACAAATTATTATTTTTTGAAGAATTTCGGTTGTGAAGCATTTGTCCATATTGATAAAGAGAATAGAAAAAATCTTGAGGAAAAATCCAAGAAGTGTACCTTTATTGGATACATTGTTAATGATTTTGGTTATCGCTTATGTGATTATGAAAATCACAAAATCATTAGGAGTATAGATGTCATATTCAATGAGAAGGTCATGTATAAAGATCGACTACAGGGAAAGAAATAGGAAAAGCAAAAACTAGAATACATAGTGCTTGATGAGATCACTGAAAAATAAATTCCAAAGGTAATAGAAAACAAAAATGTACAACAACAAGAGCACCAGGTACCTTAAATTATTGAAAGTGTTGTTAGAAGATCTACAAAGTTAAGTAGACCCCTTGAACGATACTCTCCTTCATTTTATTATTTATTGTTGACTGATTCTTGTGAACCAGAAAGTTATGAAGAGGAAATTCAGGTAGACACTCAAAATAAGTGGGAGCAAGGCATGAAAGAGGAAATGGATTCCTTAGTAAATAAGTAGACTTGGGACTTGGTTCAGTTGCCCGCAGGAAAAAGAGAATTGCAGAATAAATGGGTTTAAAAGTTGAAGGAAGAAGATGGAGGAAGAAACAAGTACAAGGCCAGACTTGTTGTAATGGGGTTTGCACAAAAGAAATGTATTTGTTTTGATGAAATATTTTCTCCTGTTGTTAATATGAATTCAATTTGGACTATTTTAAGTCTTGTGGTAGTAGAAGATTTGCATCTTGAACAGTTAGATGTAAAACCAACTTTTCTCCATGGGGATTTGGAGGAAGAGATTTATATGAAACAACCACATGGGTATGAGGTCAAAGGGAAGGAAAATTTGGTATGCAGGTTGAAGAAGAGCTTGTATGGCCTAAATAAATCTCCAAGGTAGTGGTATTTGAAGTTTGATAGGTTTATGAAAGAACAAGGTTATAGTAGATGCCATTATGATCACTGTGTTTATTTTAAAAGGATAGAAAATGGAAGCTATATTATCTTGTTATTGTATGTAGATGACATGCTTGTTGCAGGGTCTTATATGCAGTATATACATGTGCTCAAGAATAAATTTGATTATTCATTTGCTATGAAAGATTTGGGTACTGCAAAGAAAATCCTTGGTATGAGAATAACAAGAGATAGGGAAAATCAGAAATTGACATTGTCTCAGGGTGAGTACATAGAGAAGGTGTTGGAGAGGTTTAGAATGCAGAATGAAAAACCAATTAGGACACCTTTGGCCAGTCATTTCAAATTAACCAAGGAAATGTGTCCCAAGATACAGGAGGAGATATAATACATGTCCATGGTCTCTTATTCATCAACAGTTGGTAGCTTGATGTATGCAATGTTTTGCACAAGACTAGATATTGCACATGCAGTGGGAGTTGTGAGAAGGTATATGAAAAATACATGTAAAGAACATTGGGAGGCAGTAAAGTGGATTCTCAGGTATTTGAGAGGTACTTATACTCATGCATTTTGTATTGGAGGTTCAGACATTGTTCTACATGGATATGTTGATTCAGATATGAAAGGTGATAAAGATAGCAGGAGGAGCACCACATGGTATGTTTTTACTATAGGTGGAACAAAAGTAAGTTAGATTTCAAAACTACAAAAGGTTGTTTCACTTTCAACAAAAGAAGTAGAGTATGTTGTAGCTACAGAGGCTAGTAAATAAATGATTTGGTTATAGAGGTTTATGGAGGAATTAGGAAAGAAACAAGAGAATAACAGGTTGTATGATGAAAATGAGAGTGCCATTCATATTACAAAGAACTCAACCTTCCATTCGAATACTAAGAATATATATCTCAGGTACCATTTCATACGATCCGTCTTGGAAGATGGACATTTGAAGCTAGAAAAGATACACACTAGCCAAAATCCTGTAGACATGTTAACAAAGGGAGTAACCAGGGAGAAACTGAGTTTCTGCTCAGTTTAAGTTGGTCTTCAAGCATGAAGGTGAAAATGAGAAAATTTCCAGGTCTAATGTAAAGTATAGTCCAACAGGTACAAAAACAATGGATTTGTTGTGATCAGTCTCAAAGTTGGAGATTATTGGTTATGGAGCCTGATTATCTTCATGTTTCATAGGTATTTGTTTTCATCTGTGTTTATACCTCATAAGACTGTACACCCCAGAATACTATACACCCTTCCATATAGGGGGGTTGCAAGGGGGGATTTCCTACCCTGCAGGGTCCAAGGGCAAGCGGACCCCCGTAGGGGTTCGGAGGCGAAGCCCCTAAAGGAAAAATTACCTTGTTAATTTATATTTTAATTTCAAAGTAAACATGGACCGTTCATTATAAGGTCGCATATCTGACGGTAGAAGTTATGTTAGGGTTTTTTCCCTTGAAGGAAACCCTCTTTTATGAGGGAATTTTATTGCAGTTGGGTATTATCATGAATATTGTATTATGAGAGAGGAGACCATTGTTGGAAATATTGTCATTGATGGCAAAGGCTGAGGCAAAGGAAGAAAAAGAGAAAAAGTGTTTTCATGTAAGAAAATCAGTGTATGGTTGAGTTTTGGATGGGCGCGTATGATCGATGAAGAGGGTCGCCAACAAGCGTCAGATTTGCAGAAGTTGCGAGGAAGATAAGCCATTAGGAGATCGGATTTCTCAAGGTCGTGAGAATCGGGGCATTAAAAATCTTGAAATCCCGACATAATTGGGACCGTCCATTTGGAAGGACGCGTGGCAGCGATTGGGCGTTACCGGGAGAAAGGATTCATCGGAGAATCGGGAATCGGAGTTTTGCGAGTCCCGTGAACAATTGCATCACACATCGCGAAATCGCGATATGCAATTTCCCGATAAGGCAGATAGCGTGTGGGCCACCCTGGACGACAGGTGGCAGGTGCTTCATCGGAGAATCGGGAATCGGAGTTTCGCGAGTCCCACGAACAAGTGCATCAGACATCGCGAAATCGTGATATGCGATTTCCCGATAAGGCAAATAGCGTGTGGGCCACCCTGGAGGACAGGTGGTAGGTCAAAGGCCAGTCGGAGGACCAGCGTATCGGGAATCGGCAAATCGGTATTCCCGTGAACGAAGGATCAGGGAGGAAACCCCGACGCGGAATCTGAACCGTCCATTCGGTGGGACGCGTGTCAGGAGAACGAAGGAAGTCGGGGATCGACAAATCGTGAACTCAAGAGGAAAAGAAACCATTACATAAGGAATGTCGAAACCCGATTTAAAAATGGGCACGTAAGTTTAATTCAAATTTGATGAGGGACCTGAGCAATACAGACCCGATTTTCCCTTCGCATTATTGGTTCATTATATCGAGATCATAAACCCTAGTCGAAGATTATAAGAGCGTCGTGGAGTAAACCAAAAGAGTAGGTTAGCGTTGAATGGTTTTGGACCCATGGTCTTAAGAAGGGGTCGATGCCCTTTTCTAGTGGTGATCTGTAGAAAAGGCAGGCGGTAAGGATTTTGATAGGCAGCAGGGGTCTTTTTGCAGGATGTGGAGGCCAGTTTCTGACAGTAGGGACATCTACAGGTTGTTGAGGTCATTTGTGAAGGTCGTACGGAAGGTTTGAGGAGGGAGGAACCTCATTGTGGCAGCTGGGGTGGCAGATCTACATTGACAAAGAGTTCTCTGCAGTGGGTTTAGCAACTAGAAGAGAGGAGGAATCATCTCCAGGTTTATTGTCTTGTTTAATATGTGTTTCCTTTAGAGATAATTGCAGTTGTTGTCATTGCCACTAGAAAATTGTGCATTAAAATGATTTCGGGATACAAGTCCTAATAAGATGCTAGAACTGTCTCTTTTGAAAGAAGATGATGGCCAACGCATAGAACACATGTGAATCCGGGGTTGAAACTGCCTGATCCAGTGTGAAAATTGATGAAACGTGGTCAGCGGCGAGTCTAAGGGTTAAAGCCTTGAGTAGAAGCATCCTACCAGTAGAAACTGGTGCTATCTTCAGGGGGTTGAAGCTCCCTTCCAGGAAAGGCTGGTAAACGAGAGAAGGTTGGAGCCTTCTGCAGGTAGAAGCCTGCGTACTAGTAAGAGTCTGCACTAGTACAATGTTGTAAAACGTTTTCTTAATAATAATTATTGAAGACAGAGACAATGGCAGCGGTGGTTTTCTCCCGATTTGGGTTTCCACCTTAAATCCTGGTGTTCATGTGTCTTACTCATGTGTGTTGGTTTATTTTTTATTTACTGCACTGAATTACTGCTTCATAGACATCTAATGAATGAAGAAATTCATAATAAGATCTCTGAATGCACTCATGTTTTCTTAAGACTATACAATAGCTGGTC
>ML777026.1:202964-216029 GCA_009831015.1 Picea engelmannii
CCCCCTCTCAGTTTTTCTCAACAACTGTGAAAGAAATAATATGAAGTTACAATGAGTGTGATGTATGTTGTATCCCTTCATTTTAATGGATAATAAAAAAGAAGGACTTGGAAATTTCTTTGGTGGACATAGCCCACATTGGGTGAACCACAGATATCCGTGTCTCTATTGTATTATGTATCTTCTGTGTTTTATTTCCTCATTTGTTTTTTTATTACTCCACGATCCTATTTTTCTAACAAGTCTTTGGAACCTGAAGAATCATTGAAGGTTTTGGAATATCCCTCCTTCTCATTTTGTTCCTCCTTTTTTTTTCTGTTTGGATGATCCCTTTCCATCATGCATGGTGAGTGCATGTGCTTTGGGATCCCTAATTAGGCCCATATTAATGATTTTTTTCTGCTCATGTGTGAGAAAATCAATGAATTGATCCATGGTAGGAATATTCCAATTTGTTCCCATGATATATCTGCCAGAATAGAAATTGGAGAGATAGACATCATATTTTGGTCCTAACTTAGCCAAGATTGTTAGAATAAGTTGGTTTACTTGTGTATACTTATCAATACCACAAGATGCCAATATCAATATCAAATATTTAAAATTGGTAAATAAATCCTGCAAATTATTAAAACTAATATGATCCAAGGTATTCAACTCTACCTCAAGCATATGACCTCTCATCTCATCCTTCTTTCCAAATAGACTTTCCAAGTTAGTCTAGATTGCATTTGGAGTATTACATGTGGCAAAATGAAACCATAAATTAGATGAAATCAATTTAATAATAATTCATGTGGCCTCATCCTTTCGGTTCACCCATCTCGTCTTCTCAATTGATGATGTAGTTTATGTTTATTTCCCCATCGTAAAATTGTATAGTCCTTTCCTTCTGAGTTGGAATTCAACCTTAGGCTTCCAATCAAAAAAATTGTTTGGTATGAGTATTACCACCAAGTTTTACTATAGAATAGGTTTCGTATCCATCTCTCCCACTATTTCTGAAAACCCCTAAAATTTACTCTCAATCTGTAAGTGAAAAAATTGAGAAATCATTGCAGAAAGGGCACATCAAATGGAAAATTCATATCAATTTCAGGAGGTGATATTCTATATTCCTTTATGAGAAAACAATGAGGAATTTATTAAAATGGTTAAAAACCCACTTGTATAATGGGTCGATTTACTTCTCTTACAAGTCATTTACTTAGAAAGTTAATGTCTTGGGAGAAATCACTACAAGAAAAAATGTGTTTTAGGAGGTGGCCACACCTTTCCTTAAGAGACAGAGTGACCAATCCTTTGTGATTTCCCTTTGTTGTGTTTTGGTCGCCCTTTTCTAGTTTCTAGTGTCTGTCTATGTTTGTTACATGGATTTGCTCACCGAAACTCTGATTTCCTTATTCTTTGGCTTGTATGGCTTGCTCCAAGAAGCGTAGCTATGATACCATGGCAATGTTTCATGGAACCATGCATAGGAGATCTATCTAAAGAAAGTACAAACAAAGATTATCAATAAAGGAAGAGATATTCAATATGGAAGAATGAGAAAATATATTCACACTACTCCAATGAGCTGATAATTGATACATAGATGATGATCAATATGATACAATGAATGAGTGGAATACACTTATATATAGGACATAACATTCCAGAATAGTAGAATGCATGCATGCATAATAGTGATGGTAAAAATAGAAAGTCTAAAATAGAACTAGTCAGTTAACTCCCATTGAACTAGTGTGTCAAAAATAGTAATTTCTTCAACAAAATGAATATTCACTACTTGGGGCATATTATTTCAACATATGGGATAGAAGTTGATCCTAAGAAGATAGAGGACATTAGAGGATGGATGGTGCCAAGAAATGTGACATAGTTCAAATCGTTCATGGGTCTTTCTGGTCATTACCAAAGGTTCATAAAAGTATTTTCCAAGATTGCAAGCCCAATCACTTATTTTCAAAATAAGGGGGTGAAATTTGAATTGACTTCCAAGTGCGAAGAAAGTTTTCTGCAGCTGAAATAAATTTTGACATGTACTCCATTATTGAATATTACATATCCATATGAAGACTTCATTATGTGCACATATGTGTGCAAGGAAGGGCTTGGTAGATTCCCCACTCAAAACAATCATTTGGTATGATATGAGTCTTGAAAATTAAAAGAGCATGAGAGGAATTACGATATCCATGACTTGGAATTGGTATCCATCGTTCATGCACTAAAAATGTGGAGATATTACCTCATGGGGAGAATATTTCAACTAAGGACAAACCACTATGGCCTAAAACATTTGTTTGGACAACCCACATTAAATGGTATACAAACTAAATGGCTGGAATTTCTGAGTGAATATGACTTTGAAATTCAGCATATAAAAGGAAAGGAAAATTAGGTGGTTGATGCACTCAGTATAAGGGCACATGAGATGTGTATGGAAGCCATCATCATGTACACTACAGATTTAAAAGATGGAATTTTGGAAGTTGCAAATTTAGATCAACACTATTTAAAAATAAAAGATACATTACATCAAGGAAATTTACAACATAAATTTAATTATTATGATCTAAAAGAGGATGGAATACTCATGTACAAAGGGAAAATATATGTGCCAAATTCTAGTGAATTAAAAAATACAGTGTTGAGGGAAATGCACAATGTTCCATATGTTGGGCACCTAGGATATCAAAAAATAATTGTAGTTGTAAGAAGCCAATAATTTTGGCCAAGAATGAAGAAAGAAGTGACTAATTACATATCTAGATGTTTGGAATGCCAAAAGGTGAAGACTGAACATAGACATCCAACTGGGCTGTTATAGTCCTTGCCCATTATTGAGTGGAAATGGGAAGTGGTTACAATTGATTTTATTACAAATCTACCCAGAAAAATGAAGCATCATGATTCCATCATGGTAGTGGTGGAAAAATTGACTAAGGTTGCACATTTATTCCTATGAATACTACACACAAGGCATCAAACATTGCATATATTTACATGAAAGAAGTTGTCATGCTACATGGGGTGCCTAAGGCAATTTTTTTAAGCAGAGATCCAAAATTCACATCCAATTTCTAGAAAGGTTTGTTCAAAGGCTTTGGGACAAATTTGAATCTCATAACAACGTATCACCCAGAGTCAGATGGACACACAAACAAGACCAACATAATCATTGAGGACATGCTCAAAATGTATGTGATGGACCAACCATCAAAGTGGGAAGACTGCGTCCACTTAATAGATTTTTATTGAAATAATGGATATCAAGCCTCACTAAAGATGAGCCCATTAGAAGAATTGTATGGTAGGAAGTGTAACACACCAATGAGTTGGGATAACCCAACAGATAGAGTTGTTATTGGGACAGATTTATTAAAAGAAATGGAAGAGAAAATGATAAGGATCATGTTGAATTTAAAGGTTGCCTAGTACAGGAAGAAAATTTATGTAGAAAATAATACAGTTTTAAAATATTTTAAAGTGGTAAAACATGTATTTTTGAAAGTGAAAGTGAAGAGAAATTCGCTACACTTAGGTTTCTTCCCAAAGTTGGCAGCAAGATATTGTGGTCCTTTTGAAATATTAGAGAAGATAGGTCCAATTGCATACATGCTAGTATTTCCTACATACATGTGAGTGCATAATGTATTTCATGTGTTATTATTAAAGAAATATGGTCCTCACCCTATCCACATAATTTATTGGACTATGATCCATGTGGAAAATGAATGGGATTTCCAAGTGGAACTAGAACACATCCTGGACCGAAAAGTCAATGTGCTCGAGAAAAAAGACATAGGTCTGGTAAGGGTTCAATGGACCTAATAAGTTCCTAAATATGCAACATGGGAGCATGAATAGACCATGTGATAAGAATACCCACAATTTTTAATGATTTTGAAGAAAACAAGAAATAAAAATGCAAGACTCAATTTTTGGGCAATTAGAATTCTATAAACACATCTCAAAGTTTCTAGTCACCTCTGCTGACATCCATGATAAAATAATGGTGCAACCTATTGGAATGAAGGTAGTGAAGGGGGTGCATTCCTTGGGTCAATAGGTTGAGGGAAACAAGAGATTTTGGTTGGGACTGTTGTTGGAGGGTAAAAATTGCATAATTTTTATTTTTTGAGTATTGTGATGTAAATTGTATATTTTTTCGGCATGGTGATGTGCACCGAGGAAGGTGCACAATTATAAGGGATGGAGAATGTAACATCCTTGCTATAATCCCCATTTTGATTAATTCATAATGTAGTTATGAAATCTGGCTATGGTCAAGTGATGTAATATGAAAATTGTCTTTTTGTTTGTAAATAAATGAAATGTAATACCAACTACTGGGGGACATGGACAGATATGGGGGATGATTTTTTCACAAGAGAAGGTAGAATATAAGAGGGGTTCAAGGGGAAATTATTTATGGGTATTAATCCAAATCCATATTTTTGAATTTTATTATCAATGTGGGACAACCTTCTATTTTCTGGTTGAGTGTATGAGAGCCCAAACATTGAATACATGTAAGAGGGTGGGTGTAGAAAGTCACGTCCCATAGTTATTGGGAGCATGGGGGTTGAAGTAACATCAACATTAGGCAGAGTGAGAAGTCAACTGATTTGGGGAAAATAGAGGAAATTTGTATTGGAAAAAGAGGATTTTTTTTACAAGTATATTTTTGGCATGAACAAAAAAAAGAGAATAGGAAAAAAAAGAACATTAGAACTAGAGAAAGAAGGCTTAGAAAATTCTGGAGAGTTTTAGAGATAAATACTGAAGAAACAAGTTGACAGGATTCTTGAATAACTAGGTTATCAGGCATGAAGAGTGAACTCTTGTGTGAGTTGCACTGTAACAACAAGTTATTGCTATTGTTTTCTGGGTAGATTTTCCTAGCAGTGAGTTCCTTTGAGTTACCAGTAGTGATATTCCTAGTTGCATGTGCCAGAGAGACTTTGATAAATGAATGGAATTCCCAATGGACTGAGAGCAATGAAGGGGTACATTCTTTGGGTTGGGCAGGTTAAGAGGTAGAGAGCTGGTAGAAATCGAGATAGTTATAGGATAATACTAGTGGGTTGTGGGATATCTGAGCTGTGAGTGGAAAGTGAGAGACACCCTTTTCTTGTGGATTCCTAGCCCCATATTGGAGGTGACTTGTTGTTGAGATTTAAAAAAACAATTCTATGGTTGCATGGAACGTCTGTCCCAAGTAGTTGGTTGCACAATTGTCTTAGAAAGATAAGTGTTTATCTATTTTTCTGATTATTTCATGAGTTTAATTGTTGTTCTTAACTTTATGTATGTGAATATTTTATTTGTTGTTGTAATTGATTTTATTAGTTGCATTCACGTTCATTTCAACATGTTATTGTTGCATATAGTTAAATGGTATAAGACAATAGTTAAATTTGTGTATAATTCGTATCTGATAAGCTACAACAATTTGGTTAGCATAAACTATTGTTTTTATGTGTATTCCATGTACTAATGTTCCTCAGTTAAGTTGGGGTACGTTACATGATTTCTATCACACTAATTTCACTCAGCTCACTTGTGAAATTTACGTGGTTATACCTCGAAACATCACAAATAAACACATATATTGATGCAGGAGCATCACTCCACGTCATCAAGCACCATCTAGCCAACACATCAAGCATGCATTCAATGGAAGGAGAGAGGTGCAACCCTCTCGTTTTTCAAATTTTAAAAATGTAATTAAATGATTGTAAGGCCGAAGAGCCAATCCGTGCCTTTGAGTAGGCTGTAGTTAATGTCCCCTTTAATGGCTGACGTATTGATGGGGATCTATATCCAATTCAGATTAGATGGCCTATTCAATGTAATTCATTGTAATTAATAAGAGTTGGTGAGGATGGAGGGAAGCGCTCGAGGATCCCCCTTTTGTAAAAAGAACCTTTGTATCTGTAGGCAATTAGTCGGTAGAGAAGGAAGAGAAGAATAAAGAGAATAGGGAGAAGAGAGGAGAGCCGAGACTCTGTTGTAGTCCGAGCTTGAACACATTGTAAAGAGGCATTTCATATTAATACAAACAGAGCAGTTTTTCCTGCATGTTGTTGTTCATGTGTTTATGAGTTCATGAATGAATGTATTTATGTGTGATGATATGTTGTAGATGTATGTTAGATGTGAATTTGCAGGGATAGATAGATTTCCCTATCTGTTGAGTTCTTTGTGGCTTCATGCCAGAGGTTGCATGACAAAATACTGTGGGTTCTGTAAGCCAGTGCAAGGAGTGCACTTCTGAATTATGTGAAATTTTAGACAAAGACGTGCCAAGAGGGCACACCAGAGGAAGTCATTGACTCAAAGAAGAAGCCTCAAGGTTGTTGAACACCTTGAAGGAGAAACTGTGCAAAGGAGAGAACAAAGAGGAGAAGTAGAATTGTTGGGAATTCTGTAAAGGTTCTGCCAGGGGGGCATTGAGAAAAATGCAAAAGATGCATTGAGGAGAACTCTATTTTGAGTTCAGAGAAGACAAAACGTCTGAGGTTTTGTAGAGATCTTCCAGGAGGGCATCGAGTGAGTGCAAGGAGTGCACAAGAGGAACTCTATTTCGAGTTCAGTGAAAAGACAGAGTCACTGAGGATTCTGGAGAACTCTGCCAGGTGGGCATTGAGTTGGTGCAAGTGTGCATAGAAGGAAATCTCGTTTTGAGTTCATAGAGAAGAGAAGTGTCAAGCAGGAGACACTTACAAAGTTACTAAATACTCTGTTAGGATCTGCAAGGTGTGCATCGAGAAGAAGAATGCCAGGTGGGTGTAGAGAGTTTTCTTTCCAAGAAAACTTCTCGGATCTGAGTTTAGCAAAATACTCAGTAGCACAAGGAGTGCGTGAATAAGAACTTGTCTGAAGTTCTTAAGCTTAGAAGGAATAGCGCAAGGAGTGTGCTCAGAGTGAACTTGTCTCAATTTCAGAAGCTCAGGAGGAACAATGCCTTTGCACACAGAGCAATAGTCGAGAGGAGCAGGAAGTCGAGGAATCCTTTGAGGTTTCACAATCGACAAAGCTCAGGAGGGACAACGTCCTTAGAATACAGGCGGGAGCTGAGGATACAAGCTTCATAGAAAAAGCAAAGGTTGAGGCCTTTGAAACTTTGGAAATATTCCAAGGGGAAATAAGAAGCACAAGATCAGGAGGGAGCATAGCTACCATTGGATCAGGTAGAGGACGAGATCTAGACCATTGAATTTATGTCCAGGAAACAGGAGGAGAGAACGCATGAGAAAGAGATCTGGGCCATCAGATCTGGGTGCACAAACCAATAGCCATCGGATCCTGGAGAAGGTGCACACGGTTTAACCCTCATATATGCAAAAGTGAGGATTCACGAAATCCTGAAAGCATTGTGACCGTCCACAAGGAGGACACGTGGCAAGAAGTCAAGGTTTGAGGAAAATTCCCGAAAGGATGTGGGTCATCGATCCAGTTGGATCGTAGCCATTAGTCCAAGAGGGACATGGACCATTGATCTCTCAGTCGAGATATTTCAAAATTTCAACATTTTGGCTATCGGGAGATACAAAGGGCAAGAGTCGAGACTCTTGACCCACAAAATCCTGAAAGAACATAAGTCATTGGATTAGGGAAGGCTCACAACCATTGATCTCCCTTTGGAGTGGAATTTTGGCATTTCGGGGTTCGATATTTCGGCATTCCGGGACCCGAGGGTTCAAAGGGTCAAGTATTGTTGCAGCTGGAATCGCGAAATCCAAAAACACGAAAACCCGAAAGCATTCAGAGGAATAGCACCAGGTCACTTGATAGGGTCACGTGGATAGGATCCAAGCGAGGAGCTTGTCACTTGCCAGCCCTTTTGGGGTTCGGCATTTCGAATTTTTAGGGTTCGACATTTTAGCATTTCTGAGGACAAGGAGCTGGGGCACTTTGAGTTGAAAACCCCCGAAGTCGCGAAACGCGATGTATCTTTGGAGTGGGGCTGCGGTCACACATTTCGACATTTCAGAGTTTGGCTTTTCAACATTTCTGATGACAAGGAGCGGGGATCTTGGTGTTGAAACCCCCAAAGTCACGAAACCCAAAATCCCTTTTTGGAAAGGTCGTGGTCATATCTAGTGGCCATGTGGAGGTGAAGACTCACGCCTGGTGCATTTCTTGTGCCAGTGAAGTTTTTTTGAAGGACTTGTGGATCGAATTCATGGGGTTCCAGTGAGGGCTCGAAAGAACTAATTCGGTTCTATGGATTTGAAGGAGATTGATCCCATGCGGATTCTTAGCCCGAGGGTTGGGAGGTCTGCGTCAGTTTGGTATCAGAGTGGAATTCTCTTGTATCCCGCAGGAAAAAGGAAGAGGGGGATATTCTAAGATGTAGAGTGATCCATAAGTTTTCTAGGTGGGCAGACAAAATATGAAGATGGATACTGAAGGCCATGGGCATGGTCACAGGGAAGACCACAAGCAGAAGACAAATCCAGAGATGGATCTGGAACTTGCTGAGGTGAGGGAAAGAATAGAGAAGCTTGCATTGTGAATGCAATAGAACGCAAAGACGCATTGGGTGTATGAATGGCCTCTGAGGAGGAAAGCAAAGTGGCTAGTCAAGAAATTGTTGGCCAAAAGACAACAAAGGTTGTTGAGGAGGTGGCTGAGGTATGTGAAAAGCCTTAGGGCCATAGAGGAGATGGTTCATGCCTGTGAACCAGAAGCTGAGAGAAATCTCAGTGATGATGGAGAGGAGAGATCGAGCAGAGATCTCATAGACTACCAAGTGGGCAGAGATGGAATTTAAAATTGCTAGGTGGGAAATAGAAAGAGATCAAGTGAAGGTCTTGTGTGATTCCAAGAGGGCGGTGCTGAAAGTTCAAGTTGTCAGGTGGGAAATGAGATGAGATCGTTGAAGGATCTCATAGAATGCTAGGAGGGAAGAGAGGAAATCCCATATTGCTAGGTGGGCAAGGGAGAGCAGATGAGGCCATGTGAGAGTCTCATGAACTCAGAGGTGAGTTCATATCAACGAGGAGAGTTGATAGAGGAAGATCAGAAGAGCATTCTAATGATTGGGGGAATAGAGGTATTCCTGCCACATCGCCCAGCTGAGGCAAAAAATTGTGTTGTCGATGCAGCAACAACATAAGGATAGCTAGTTGTGACTCTTAGGGAGAAAGAAGAACCGGAGAAGACATCAAAATCAACCCCAGCAGAAGAAGAGCATTCAGTAGAAATGCTCAAAATTTTCAGTCAAGAGGCTGAACAGGGGATAACCACAACATTGGAAGTTGTAGCAAAAGAAGAGCATGCATATGAGATGCTCACTCCTTGGGAGAAGGAGCTAGAATTGCTGGAGGATTGGTTGAACAATATAGAACCAGTAGATGACTACCGAGAGAAGAAAGTCATGCAGACGTTAGTAGAAGAGAATTCCAAGGAATCGCTCATAATTTTTAGCAGGGAGCTGAACAGATGATGACTGTAATGCCGAGGCATGCAATAGAAGATGAAGGAAAATTCCATTCTGAGGAGCAGCTGGAGGAAGCTGGAATTCAACCAGCACAAGGGGAACTAGCAGAAGAAAAGATGTCAGAGAAGGAATCTAAGCAACAACTCAGTGATAGGATTGCAGAATTGGAGTCTACAGCAGAGTGGAAACTCAATGCCACAAGAGAGGAAGAAGATGGAATGGGAGATTTAGTTGATCTATCCATTTTCAGGGAAGATGTGTAGTGGAGCAGGCTGCAAAAGGAGAGCCAGCCATAGGAGCAGCTGGATGAGATAATTGAGGAGATCAGAAGAATGATGATCAGATCAGCAGAAGTGGTCAGCAAAAAGAAGTTGAGAAGAGGAGAACCTGCCATAGTAGCAGGGCAACAATAGATGCAACAACAGCAAGGCGATGGAGCAGATGGACAACTCTAAAGAACTGTTTGGGATCCAGGTGGATTTCAACAGCAGTGTTGGGAATCTCATGAGCAGGAGCTCATGATTTTTGCAGCTGAGGAGTATGATGTAGGAGCATCACTCCACGTCATCAAGCGCCAACCATCCATCACATCAAGCGCACATTTAATGGAAGGAGAGAGGCGCAACCCTCTCATTTTTCAAATTTTGAAAATGTAATTAAATGATTGTAAGGCCGAAGAGCCAAGTTGTGCCTTTGAGTAGGCTGCAGTTAGTGTTGCCTTTAATGGCTGATGTGTTGATGGGGATCTAGATTCAATTTGGATTAGATGGCCCATTCAATGTAATTCATTGTAATTAATGAGAGTTGGTGAGGATGGAGGGAAGCACTCAAGGAGCCCCCTTTTGTAAAAAGAACCTTTGTATCTATAGGAAGTTAGTTGGTAGAGAAGGCAAAAAAGAATAGAGAGAATAGGGAGAAGAGAGGAGAGTCAGGACTCTATTGCAGTCCGAGCTCAAACACATTGTAAAGAGGCATTTCATATTAATACAAACATAACAGTTTTTCTTGCATGTTGTTGTTCATGTGTTTATGAGCTCATGAATGAATGTCTTTATGTGTGATGATACATTGTAGATGTATGTTAGATGTGAATTTACAGGGATAGATAGATTTCCCTATATGTTGAGTTCTTTGATTTTCAGGTTTGGGTTCTTTGTGGCTTCATGCCATAGGTTGCATGACATAATACTGTGGGTTCTGTAAGCCAGTGTAAGGAGTGCACTTCTTAATTCTGTGGAATTTCAGAAAAATACATGCCAAGAGGGTGCACCAGAGGAATTCATTGACTCAAAGAAGAAGCCTCAAGGTTGCTGAACACCTTGAAGGAGAAACTGTGCAAAGGAGAGCACATAGAGGAGAAGCAAAATTGTTGGGAATTCTGTAAAGGTTCTGCCAAGGGGGCATTGAGAAAAATTCATAGGATACATTGAGGAGAACTCTATTTCGAGTTCAGGGAAGACAGAACGTTTGAGGTTCTGTAGAGCTCTACCAGGAGGGCATCGACCGAGTGCAAGGAGTGCACAGGAGGAACTCTATTTCAAGTTCAGTGAAAAGACAGAGTCACTGAGGATTCTGGAGAACTCTGCCAGGTGGGCATTCAGTTGGAGAAAGTGTGCATAGAAGGAACTCTTGTTTTGAGTTCATAGAGAAGAGAAGTGTCAAGGAGGATACACTTACAGAGTTACTGAATACTCTGTTAGGCTCTGTAAGGTGTGGATAGAGCAGAAGAATGCCAGGTGGGTGTAGAGAGTTTTCTTTCCAAGAAAACTTCTCGGATTGAGTTTAGCGAAATAATCAGTAGCACAAGGAGTGTGCAAATAAGAACTTGTCTGAAGTTCTTAAGCTCAGAAGGAATAGCGCAAGGAGTGCACTCAGAGTGAACTTGTCTCAAGTTTAGAAGATCAGGAGGAACAATGTCTTTGCGCACAGAGAAATAGTCGAGAGGAGAAGGAAGTTGAGGAATCCTTTGAGGTTTCACAATCGATAAAGCTCAGGAGGGACAACGTCCTTAGAATCCAGGCGAGAGCCAAGGATACAAGCTTCATAGAAAAAGCAAAGGTCGAGGCCTTTAAAAATTTGGAAATCTTCCAAGGGGAAAGAAGAAGCACAAGCTCAGGAGGGAGCATAGCTACCATTGGATCAGGTAGAGGATGATATCTAGACCATTGAATATACATCTAGGCAACAGGAGGAGAGCATGTAGGAAAAAGAGATCTGGGTCATCAGATCTGGGCGCACGGATCGATAGCCATCGGATTCAAGAGAAGGTGCATGAGGTTTAACCCTCGTATATGTAAAAGTGAGGATTCACGAAATCCCGAAAGCATTGTGACCGTCCACAAGGAGGACACATGGCAAGCGCTCAAGGCTTTGAGAAAATTCCCCAAAGGATGTGGGTTGTCGATCCAGTTGGATCGTAGCCATTGGTGTAAGAGGGACATGGATCGTTGATCTCTCAGCAAAGATATTTTAACATTTCTGCATTTCAGTTACCAGAAGATACAAAGGGAAAGAGTCGAGACTCTTGACCCACAAAATCTTGAAAAAACATAAGTCGTCGGATCAAGGGAGGCTCACAGTCGTTGATCTCCCTTTGGAGTGGAATTTCGACATTTTGGGGTTTGGTATTTCGGCATTCCAGGACCCCGGGGTTCGAAGGGTCAAGAACTGTTGCATCCGGAATCGCGAAATCCTGAAACACAAAAACCCAAAAGCATTTGGAGGAATAGCACCAGGTCACGGGATAGGGTCATGTGGATAGGATCCAAGCGGGGAGCTTGTCACTCGCCAGCCCTTTCGGGGTTCGACATTTCAAAGTTTTGGGGTTCGACATTTCAACATTTCCAAGGACAAGGAGCCGAGGCACTTTGAGTTGAAAACCCCTGAAGTTGCGAAACACGACCTATCTTTGGACTGGGGCTGCGGTCACACATTTCAGCATTTCGGGGTTCGGCTTTTCAGAATTTCTGATGACAAGGAGTGGGGAACTTGGTGTTGAAACCCCCAAAGTCGTGAAACTCAAAATCCCTTTTCGGAAAAGGTCATGGTCATATCTGGTGGCCGTGTGGAGGTGAAGACTCACGCTTGGTGCATTTCTTGTGATGGTGAAGTTTTTGTGAAGGACCTATGGATCGAATTTGTGGGGTTCCAGCGAGGGCCCGAAAGAACTAATTCGGTTCTGCGGATTCGAAGGAAATCGATCCTGTGCAGATTCTCGGCCCGAGGGTCAGGAGGTCTACGTCATATATCACATAATATATGTTGATACTGAGAGGGGGCTGAATCAGTATCAAGTACAATTTAAAACCTTTTTCAACTTATACTTAAACCATTCAATTATATCCAATGAGAAATGAACAATAGTATAAGAGTTACTCCAATACACCACAATACACCATGCACAATATATGAGAAATAATCAATAGCTTTTGTTCAAGGGAAGTAATGACTTCCAAAGGAAGCTATAGCTTCCAAAATGTAAAGGGAGGGATAAAACTCCAAGAGGAAGATACAATCCTCCAATATCAAGAGATATCTGAACTCTCTATCCTTGCCCCTTCCTTCCACCCAAGAATATATGAGAGATAATAAAACTTTATTCAATTCTG
>ML777026.1:220822-263673 GCA_009831015.1 Picea engelmannii
AGCATGATGTATACTATCCATCCATGGGTGTTGTATCTTCATTTTCATTTTCCTTCATGTCCAAATAACTTCATCAATCTTCTGGTCCAAAACCCATGACTAGGGTTGACATCAATGACAACAACCAATCTTCCAACAATATAGTCAAAATCATGATTGATATTACATTTATACACCATCAAGTAGATTCAAAACTTCAATGAAACATTTATAGGTTTACATAGGATATCCCTCTATACTCACACCATAGCACCTAAAATCCTCGATACTCGCATGACCCTTGTAAATATATAAATCAAGGATTCATGCAACCCAAAAATGCCAAAAGACACCTAGAAATGGTGTTATATTGAATGTAGGCTTGGTATACCTCCCATCTCATCAATATTTGGGAGTTTGGTTATCCTTTTGGTCAAATGAAACACAAGGGTACCCATACATAAAGTATAGGCATTTCCATTATCTCTCTCTCTCTATATATATATATATAGAGAGAGAGAGAAACACATTGGCCATGCATTTGAATGAAAGAAATGAGAGTAATGTTATGCTAGTGGATTGAAGCCAAAGGATGATAAGTAAATTGCCTACATTTACTATCCATTAAATTTACTTATTACCCTTATGTTTCCCATTTACCCCTTGAAAGTGACCATACACAAGAGGAAGTGTTGCATGCTTGTCTTCAAGGATTTATATTCAACCCTACAGGAATATAAAAGGACCCTTCCATGGAGAACATTGGATCTCACTTTCTACAAGCCCCTCCCTAACTAATATAATTTAGTTGTTACTTCCTTTTTAATTGGAATTAAATCAATTTCTTCTCTTCCCCCACAAAACATTGATTTTATGCTATTTAAATCATTGATATTCCTTGTTTAATGCTTTGATGGATTCTACACATGATATAAGATAGTTTAGTTGTTTATATTGTTTCCTACTTACCCTCTTTGTCTACTCCTAGTTTTAATAATAGACTAAGAAAGTGTTTTGGTATTTCCATGTACGAAAACCCCACAAATAGACTGGAAATTCTAGTGGGGAATTTGATCCATTAATCCAATTCATAGTTGTTTTAGGGATGATATATAATCTCTAGTTTTTTGAAGGTTCAATTTGGATACTTTTTTTTCCTCAACTATTAGTTGGAAGGGCCACTATTTTCAAAATTTGAAATTCCCAGCAATTCATGCCACTACATTTCTTATTTCTACATTGTTCCCACCCTTCAACACTGACATTGTCCATGCATGTACTATACACTAAAACCACTAAAATCCATGTAACAAAGTTGCATTTACTATACACTATTGTTTAGTTCCTTGTGTTGTCACATAGTTATTTTACCTATGTGATTCCTCATAATTGTGCCATTGTCAAGATTGTAACTTGCATGACCCATATAAAAATTTAATTTTCATTAATATTTGGATTTTTTGTGAAGTTATATAGGCAATCACATATTTCCATGAATTATTGGTTGTCTTAATTATGTTTTTTATCATCTTAAATGATTGAAGTTTAGTTAACATTGTAGATAAATAAATAAATGATTCATTTCAAGTATTTATCATTTTTAAGGTTGTTAATTTTTCATGTTTGCACTTCAACACTTTACTTTTGCAACATTGTTTTTCATTTATCACCACACATGTGCACACATTGAAGGGCATAAAATCTATCCCTAATCAAATTATTTCCTTCACCTTGTTCTTCTAAAGTGATATAGGCAATTAGAAACAATTAGGGTAGTAAAATACCTCCTTTGATGCTTCTTAATGATAAATATTCTTGGTTTATGACATAAAACCTAGCCTTCTAAAATGAGAGTAACTTTAATCTAACCTACTAAATCCTCCTTCAAGGATAAAATAATTATAGATTAGGTTAGTAGCATGGATATATGTATTTTATCTAGATTGGATAATTATATTGTTTTTGATCTATCTTGATCTGTTCAAAGTGGAAAAAATTGGAGGAATTAGCTTGCAGCGCCATTTTAGTGGTAGGTCCCAGTTTGGAAAATTGGTGTTCAGAACCTTCCATACCCATATTGAGGAATTAAAATATTTTTTGGTATTTTGGTTTCTATAAATTGTGCACACCCCCTTAAAGGAATTATACACCCCAAGACATTTCCAACAGTGTCGATTGTGTGTCAATCAGAGCTCATATGCAAAAGTTATGCCTCCCACAAGTTGACCTGTCATGTTGACCACCATGGTACGAGAGGATGACATGTCAACCTATGCTATTCATGCATATCAGGATATCCACATATGTAATTTCAAGAATATTATAGAAGTTTCAAAACCCTATCACAATTGAGGGTTTAGGAGGTAAAACACCTACCCTTAGGTGTCTATCGAGCTATGTTAAATACCAGGCCACTAGGAGGAGAAGGGGTTCCATTCTATACTATTGTATTTTGTTCCATAGTTCAACATAGCAATTGGGAGTGGGAAAATAGAGAGAATAACAGAGTGGGTTAGTGTTTTGTAGTATCCTAATAGGCCACAGGTCTCAAGTAACTCCATAGAGAGTGCCTTCTCCTTTGTACTTGCATTATTTCCATACCAGAGAAAAGAGAGAAGAGAAACCTCACCTTCTAGATAGGTTTTCTCTTGTAAGTATTTCATAGAGAAAATATTTTTGTTATCTTGTGGATGGTGTGTGATTGTACTTTATTTTTCTCTATTTTATACTTTTTATCTATTTCATGCATAAGCATAAAGTTAGTAACTAAATATTTTGGATCTAAAGGAATTTAACTTTCATAGCGTAGATTTCAGTTTTATTTATCAGATTTGTCATGACAAACTATTTCAATGAATTATCCATGATCATTTACAGATCATATTAGTATCAGAGTATATTTTTAATTTGGGTAAATTTTTGAAGTTGTGGGATTCAAGAATCAACTTAAAGTGAAGTTGTAGAATCCCTAGAAATGATGGATGAGTCTTCTCATAACAACCCTTGTGATCTATCAGAAGAGATATTTGAGAGGTTGGAAGCACAAGTTGCCGACAATAGTCACAATATGAACCTCCTCTTGGAAATTATAGAAAGCAAGCTCAGACCTCTCATAGATGATGGAGGCTCTAACTTAGAGAATAGACTGGAATGGAAATATGAAGATCAAGAAGACTCGGGAAAGGAGTTGTAGAAAGAATATGAGAAAGAGAAATTGAGTTTGAGTGCCACGAACCCTTCATAGTACCTATTCAATATGGAAGTGAAAGTGGACATAAATCCATACCAAGGTGAGATCAATGCATTAAATTTGAATCATTGGTTTCAACAAATAAAAGGATATTTTAGCATTCACCATATAGATGAAGAGAAGAAGATTTCATTTGCTAGTTTGAATTTAGAGGGACATGCTTTAACCTGGTGGGAAATCCATACAAAAGGACTTAGGTTGGAGGGTGGTTGATGGGTGTTCTATATGCACTAAAAAACACTAAAAACACTCAATTAAATTATCAACCTGGGGTAAGTAAACTTAGAGTTGTAGCACTATATGTGCCAAGGAAGAAAGGCTAGAGGTAGTATAGTCTAACTAAGGAAATGGGTTGTCTAAGGGATAATATACTTAAGAAAGGACTATTAATGATCAAACCCTATCAAGAAACTTAAATTATCTACCCTAAGTAACTTTTGAACAAATGATCGATGGATAGTTATAAGAAAGCAGATGAAAACCCTACTTTAAGAAAATTAACTTAATCATGACAATAATCCAAATCAAACTATATATCTATCTAATGAGCAATAACAACAAGAAACTAATTTAATTAACCTACTCAAATTCAATAAGAAACTATCCTATTAAATCAAATAAACAAGCAGACAACTACCCTATTAAAGAAAATAAACAAGCAAGCAACTACCCTATCAAAGCAAGTAACAAGAAAACAATCAACTAACTGACCTATGATAAATTCTACAACAAGTAAACTAATCAAGATGACTCAATAAGGAACTAATCAAGATAATAAGAAAGTGAACTCTATTCTTAAATTAAACTTCACAATTACTTCTAATTGACGAAATGGAATCTTAATCTACTAAATTGAAAGAATCATGACAATAAAAGTAATCAACAACTACTCTTTAATCTACAATAAGAAAACTATTCTTTAATCTACCAAAATTAAGAAGACTATTCTCTATTCTACAAAAGCAAGGAAACTATCCTCTAATCTATAAAAGTAAGAAAACTCAAATATGGTGTTAATGGTTATGTCTCCAATGTCTTATAATATCACAATGGCATTTAACAATTAATGATAACTCAAGAGGGATAAATTCAATATTGACTTCGATAGAAAAGTGAAAAGTGTGAATTAGACAATCCAATGAGAACTTAGTCGTTATAGAAGCAACATCAACTACCCTGCATATCCATGTGATTCTTCAATTCATGCATTAGTCATCAACAATACAAAAACACTACTCTATGAAATTAAATTGCATTCTATACTAATGTAGGCAAATTCATAACTGAAAACTAAACTCAATAATCAACTTTGAATTAAAATTACATCCTAGATCTAGAAGGGAAATTACATAAAGTAAAGTAAACTAATCCTATTTTAACAAATTAAATTGCAAAAGCAAAATACTCATAAAACATAAATCAAATTCTATTTCTATTTCAACATAGAAATAGAAATTAAATGAGCAAACTAAATGACAACTATACAAGAAAAACTAAATAGCAACTAGATAAAAAAAACTAGAAATGAAAACTAAAACTAACAACTATCCATCCACCGAAGCTTGCCAAAGAAACCATACACTAACTATGTTTTAACTCCGTTTTAAACTCTATCTTGGCATAAAGAAAAATCTAACCACCATCTAATTATACACAAGGGTTAGTATCTAAAACTTGAAGTTCATTTCCTATCAACTAAAAGGTCATTGAATATTATCACTAGCCTCCATAATTACCTGCAAAACTGAACTAAAGCAATTAAATTATGAATAACAATTTACATAGTAAATAAAGACAACAAAACTCATGTACAGGAAACAAAAGAAATGACGATTAAACTCTATGAATTCATAAACTAATTGACTAAATATTCACCCAGATTGTTGGTGGGCCGCCCTGCAGGTCACGGCTACTCCTCAAGGATGAATCACGAGCTCAAGCAACACAATTTCAACATTAAAATCAAAAGCACAATTTTTACACAGTTTTAGCAAAGTATGTCTGAAAATGGAAAAACAGAGATTAACTATTCTTTTGCTCTCCTCACTATTTTTCTGACCACTGAGGTGGTATTTATAGATTTTACAAACTGAGAGGTCGACTACTGGAAGGTTCGACCTCCTCTAAAAACAACAAATCACATTCAATGCGTCTTAACTGTCGATGGATTCTAGAAACAAGGCGAGCCAATAAACACCCAACATAGAAACCCAATCTGAGTTGTTAGAAGCTCAGTAGTTGGAGGCCACGAACATAAAGAAAACCCATGTATCTGATTCACCCATCGCTGGCCACCGATATGATAACCGCCAAATTTCCCATGGTTTTAGTGCAGGACAGAGTGTCGGACAAAGTGTCAGATGGATCACTAGACGGAGTGCCGGATGGAGTACTGGACGGAGTGCCAGATGCAAAAACGACCTATGATTTTGCCCGGTGACACACAGAACGCGAATTAGTTTCCTGAAATCATTAAAAAATGTTGAATTATACTCAAAACCATCATAAAACATGAATCATACATACCTGGTATGAACCACAATGATTTAACACAAAAATCCTCCAAAACTCTTCAAAACAGGAAAATACATATACAATATTAGCCAAAAAGGATCTAATTATCATCATTAGATTAACCATATTGTGGGTCGAACATTACCCCCACATCTAAGATTTTGTAGGTCCCACTAAAAACAAAAAGGAATTGCCCTTCATGATGAAGCTTATTGAGGAGTATCAACTTTAGAAGCTTCTCCTTCTTGCTGAGAAGATTTTGTCTTGTGCATCTTGTGTTTCTTCAATTGTGCTATGAGGTTGCGGTTGGCTTTGGTCATCTCGTCAACCAACCTTTGAAGGGAACTCACCTTTTCTTGGAGTATTGCATTATCATGGTGAAGATGCGTGTCCACAGTCTTCCTATATTCCAATTGTTGCAACAGATGAAAATTCTCTTGTTGTGATTTCTCAATCGTTGGAGCATGATCAAATATCTCGGAGGAGGGCTTAGATCCCTTAAAATATGTAGAGTGTCTATCATTCTTAGGATCTGGGGTAGGCATCTGTGAGGTAGAAGTAATAGGGGGTTGATGAGGAGAAGTAGTTCGGATTTTTTCTTTCTTTAAGGCTTCAATTTGTCTGTAGACACTTCCCTAAGTCTTTTGTGAGGACTCTCAAGATCGAAGGACACTTGGATAGCGTCTGGAGTGGTTAGGGATTTTGCATATGATTTTCCGCTTGTGCTTTGGGTACTCTTTCGAAAGGTTCCTCTATCAAATCGATTAGCTCCTCTCCTATTTTTGGGGACTGTATGAAAGTCTTGTTGAATTACTTCTTATAGATTTTTGGGTGTAGGATCAAGAGATATTGAAGGCATATGGATATTAACAATAGGCTTCTTGATATTTTTTCCTAATGAGGATGCAGGGATATCAACAAGCTTCTTGGATTTTTGTTCTGTAAATAAATGGCTTGTGCAGGGGGGTTTGGAGTCCTTGGAGAGTGGGGTTTGGATGGAGAAATAGTCCTTAGATCAAGTGTCTTTTTTCTAGTCTTAATTGTCAAGTGAGGGTTTGCAAATTGGTAAATGAACTCGTCCCAAGTTTGCCTCTGTTTTTCCAATTTGGCTAAAAAAAGGAGTTTTATAAGGCCATGGTGAAAGACGTTGTTGTGGGGGTTGGTTACATTCTTCCTCACTTGAGAGGACATCTTCTCCAAGCTCTTTAAAAAGTAGAAAGGAAAATTCAATGGTTTATTGAACTGAAAGTGAGCTAACAATTGAAAGTGATATGATTTAAAGGTGGAATATCTACCTTCACATGTGATCAACCTGGGGATGACTATGAGAGGGTTGATTAGCTCCTCTTTTATCCATTCCTTGGAGTATCCTTTAGCTCCAGATATGTTCTGAAATTCTGGTTTAAAAACCCTATTATAGCTTGATCGCAATAGCTGGTGGTTTTTAAAACATTTATCCCCCACTCTTGGAAGATTTGTGGTTGTGGCTATAGATTCCTCTGAGACTCCAAAGGTGAGAGACCCCACGTACATTTTATTCCCATCAAAACTGAGGGAAAATTGCATTGATATGCCATCATCGTGGCCCTGCAAGTGGGACAAAAATGACTCCCAGCCTACGCACAAAAACACTTCTCTACACTGTGCAAACTCAGGGATGGCAAAGAGGTCTACATAGGAAAATGGTTCCTACTATTTGGGCGTCATGACTATGTGGATAAATGGAAATAGGTGAATTTGATAGAGGATGGGTGCAATCAGACCAAGTAAGGGCACAATTGAGCCGAGGTCGAGTGAAATTGAACAGAGGAATGAAATGAACAGAGGTTGGGCGTGTTTTAAAAATAGGGGTGATTGCAAATGAGCAGAGGTGAATCATAATGAGAAGAGGTGAGTGTGAGGAATAATGGGATAACCCAATTCTGTTTTTGAGTGTGCCTAGGGTGGAAATGGTTGTACACATGCACACATGAGTTTCCACATGTGAGCGATTTCGAATTTGAAGGCACGTTTTTGGGGGAAATCATAATGATAAGAAGTTAGATCAATTTCCAAGTCTTTTGACTTGGACATTTGATCATGAAAATGTCTAAGGTTTGCATCATTCAATCTTGATTGCCATGAACTAATTCAATTAAATGCCATTGATTCCTGGTTACCTGAAATTGTGGACAGTTACTGGTGTATATTTGCATATGGCACGTCGTTCGGCACCTCATACGACACTTCATACAACACCTCATACGATAACTTCATACGACACTCCATATGGTACCTCTATGTGAAATGTATTTTTACCTTCTGTAATGGATATTTTGCAGTCTTGGAATGGTTTTGAAAGTCATAGTGATTAAGAGGAGAGGCAAATTGTTCTATTATTGTTTATTTTTCCACCATGCTTGCTCAATCCACTCGCATAAGGCATGTAATTTCAATTCTTCAATGAACACCCTGTAATGAAAATAAACCAATAAAGTGGTTTGTTAAGGATATGTACACAGATTTATAACACACGGGAAATTAGCATTTTGAAGAAATAAAATAACTGCTAATGTAATAACCTGTATCATGAAAACAATAGACATAAATTTTTACTAAGATTTACTTATTCTAGGCAATGTTATCATTTGTCAACTCATGAACCCCTCCCCCATACCTAAGTATTGTGACACCTCATAATAAAAAATATAGGAAACCAGTCAGTTCTCCCAATAGATAAAGATTTACAGCTTGTTAAGTGTAGAGATAAATTTCATAGATTGGTATGACGAGATGGTTAAAAGATGGCCCCACCTATAGGATAAGAGATCCTATATATAGATAAGAAGAGGTAGGCAAGGGAGTTTCAAGATAGTCTCAGAGTTAGTTCCCAGTGGAAATTTTATGGAGTTCATTAACCTTAGCTTAACCATACATACTTCATGTCAGCTTTGTCTACAAGTAATTCCGTTCATCAAGACAAGTTTAAATTTATTATTTATTTTTTGTCAGATTACCATCCTCACTAGGTAGAATGCCCCGCTGCTAGCAAGCCCGTTCAATACTCTAGTGGGTTTACCTAGTCATACCATAGGCTGGTACCCGTTGCTAGCAGACCTCTTTAGTATCCTGACAGGTTATCCTCTTACACGCTCAAAGACTGATCCTCCATCTTTTAATATTTTAGTATAAGATTTCTTTATGAAAGAAGATGGGGGGCCAGCTCTGAAAACAACTTTTTATTTATTTATTTTTTCAATTGGGATGGTATTTATGTTAGAGGATGAGTTTCTGTTATATTCCTTAGTGATTGTCCTGATGTAAGGGGTACTTAAGCGGATGTGGCCTATCTAAAGATATGATATAATCAAGCTATTTAGTGTGTAGTGGATGGTACAATTGAGAAAGAACATAAAGGTATCTCTAGGCTCAACTCACCTTATTCTTTTGTAAGTTATTGTGATGTTTCCATGACTAACCACTAATAAGACCTCCTTGTTACTCTTTAATAACTATAATTTACTCACTTACTCATGTTTTGTGGGAAAATTGTACAAGAGACCTCTAAGCTTGATGGTTATGGTATCACTTCCTTATATAGTGGTGAATATTTTCAAGAGCAACTGCTTTTTAAAATGCCTTAAGAAAAAGAGAAGATGGAAATCTTTTCAAAAATATGGCTAATTATAGAAAGTCATTATTCATTTGATGCTTAGAAGACAACAAGGTTCAAATATAGCAATATTTCGAAGAATAATCCTTCTTTTATATTTCCTTGAAACTGCCTACTCCTAGTGAGATAAATACCTATAGAAATCTCTAGAATTGCTTATCAACAAAATTCAAAATTATTTACATATGTACAATAGAAAATTCAAAAAACATTCAAGAACAAGGGGGGACTTCCCCATCTACTAAGGCCAATTCCTTGTCAGTTGACATGACCTATAGAAAGTCTTCCTTGAAAATGGGCTAATGATAAAATTTGAGTCGGTTTCCGTTTACTACAAAGGAGACTTGTCCATCATCAATTGTTTTGATTTTCATAGCTCCATTGTCATATACAGTGACTACCTCATAAGGACCCAACCACAGGGTGGTGAGTTTGCCTTTGAAGGTTTTAAATCGGGAATCAAACAACAAATCCCAATCATCAGGTTGGAAGTGTTTCTTCTTAATAAACTTGTCATGCCACTTGCTCCTTTGGTTTTGGACTAACATTGTTCATTGGATGGAATATTGCATGATCTCATCCAACTCATTCAATTGTAGGGCTCGTCATTTCTGAGCCTCATCTAAGTTTAATCCCAATTATGCAACAATACAGAAGGTCCTTACTTGGAATTCTATTAGTATAAGTACTTGTTTCCCGTACACCATAAGGGGTATGTTCGATGGTGTTTCTCCAAATGGTCCAATATGCCCACAAAGCCTCTGTAAGCCTATTAGCCTAATTCTGGTGATTTAATTGAATAGTCTTGGTTAAGATATCTTCCAGAACTTTGTTTGTATATTCTACCTGACCATTAGCTTATGGGTGGTATGGAGAATATTTACAATGTTTAATCCCATATTTCTCTGTTATCTCTCTCATCATATTGGAAGTGAATTGAGTGCCTTGGTCTATAACAATTTCACAAGGGACACCGAAGTGGGTAAATATGTCTTCATATATGAATTCGAAAACAGATTTTTTTGTAGCCCTAAATAGGGCTTTTGCCTCTACCCACTTGGTGACATAGTATGTACAAACCAAAATATAGTTCTTCTTATGGGACATGGGCTAAATTGGTCCTACAAAGTCAAGGGACCATTTTTCGAAAGGTTCTATCATAACTTGGGCATGCAAGGGAATTTAGTCATCTAACGTAGGTCTTCCTATCCTTTGGAAACTATCACAACTCCTCACATACTTGGCATCATCTTTGAAAATACTAGGCCAATAGTAACCTGAATGTAACACCTTATATGTTGTACGTTTGTCAGAAAAATGGCCACCACATGGTCCATCATGACAACTTCATAGGATTTCTAGTATCTCATCTTCTTGGACACATCTACAAATAATCAAATCAGGACCTGTATGAAAAAGGTCATGACCAACCCAAGAGTAATTGGCACTTTGCGTAATAATTTTACATTTTTCATGAGGTGACAAATGAGATTATAACTTCCTAGAAGCCAAATAGTTTTCCATATCCACAAACCATGGGGTATTTACAAAAAGGGAAAAAAGGTGCTCATCTAGGAAACTATCATCTACAGGAATATCATCATCCTCATTTTTTATTCATGAAATAAAATCAGCTACCAAATTCTCATTTCCATGTCGGTCAAGCACGGTGATATTAAAATCTTGCAATAGCAGGAGCCACCTAGTCACTCGACCATTAGTTATGGGTTTATTCATGAGAAATCTATTGGCGGAATGATCTGTATGTACAAAAACCTCGTAACCCATGATGTAGTGGAGAAACTTGTTAATAGCATGAACAACTGCCAATAATTCCTTCTTGGTAACTATGTAGTTTAACTCAGTAGGGGACAAGTTCTTGCTCACAAAATAAATGGCATAGGACTGTTGGTCTTATTTTTTCCCTAGTACCCCTCCTATTGCGGTGTTGGAGGCATCAATGGATATGTGTAATGGGAAAGTCCAATTGGGCCCTCTAATAAATGGTGCCACAAACAAATTAGATTTTAGGGTTTCAAAGGTAGTTTGACACTGCTCAGTCCAAGCAAAATGAACATCTTTTATTAGCAGTCCAATCATGGGTGCAACAATCTTTTTAAAATTTTCAATAAACCGCCGGTAGTATCCGACATGTCCAAGAAAGCTTCTCACCTCTTTCTAATTCTTGAGGGGTGGAAGTATGAAGATGACCTCAATCTTTGCAGGATCGACTTTTATCCCATCAGATGAAACATGATGTCCTAGAACCACTCCTTCAGTTAACAACAAATTAATTTTTTCATGACTTAGAGACAATTTCATTTCTTGGCATTTGATAAGGACTTTTTCTAAGTTATATAAGGTTTCCTGGTAAGTGTTTCCATAAACTGTGAATTCATCCATGTAGACCTCCACACAATCATGGATCAAATTGGAAAATAAACCTAGTACTACCCGTTGAAATGTGGTAGGAGCATTACACAATCCAAATGGTAAAATCCTATAGGCATAGGTTCCCCAAGGTTAAGTAAATGTGGTCTTGTCATGGTCCTCGAGTCCTATGAGAATTTGTTTGTACCCACTATATCCATCTAAAAAGGAGAAATACTTCTTTCCAGACAGGGTATCCAAAACTTGGTCAATGAAAGGAAGAGGAAAGTAATCCTTCAGAGTGGCTATGTTGAGCTCCCAAAAATCAACTGTTGGCCCTTGTCTAGGAAAGGAAGAGAAGATCAAGGAAGAAGAGATAAAATGCGAACTTTGCGGAAGACACAGTGACAGTCACTTGGTCGAAGTGAGAAAAAGAGAAGAAAATATGGAGTGAAGTGCGGAAAAGAAAGCCGTTGGATGAGGAGATCAAGGATGACAAATCAACAAGGAAGAAGGATCGTGGGCAAGTCAACAAGCGGAAAAATCCACTGTTGGATGCTTTGGAGCACCATGCGAGAAGGAAGGAAAGATAGGTTGGTGAAGCTTGGAAAACATAGGTCATATTGACCTAGGGTTTTAGACACCTAGGGTTTCAGTATCTAGGGTTGTGACACCTAGGTTTTGACCTAAGATTGTAGATGAGTGATTGTAATGTACAAATAAAGGTCATAAGGGCCTAGTTTGGGTTGGTACAATATTGTTGTCGATCTAGTTGTATTGTGTTTGAGAGATTATTATATTGTGAGAGATAAGTGTCGAGTGAGAGAGCCTTCTATTATTGTAATATCTTCAGCTGGGTGCAAAGATCAAGTCCTACAGCTGGGTGCACAGGTAGGGGAGAGAAAGAGAGAAGAAGAAGAAGATATTATAACAAAGAGCGCAGACAAGAATTGTAAGCTTTACATTAATATATCATAACAACAGTTTTGTGGACGTATCCCTAGAGAGAGGGTGAACCACATATATCTTGTGTTGAATGTGTGATTGATGCTTTGATCTTTATCATTGTTATACTGTTCTTTTCATTGCTATGGTAGATTATATCTATAGTGGTGTGAAGTAGATCTGGCTGGATAAGTGATATATGTATGCTATTTTATTCTATAGTAGATCCACTTGATATTCCCCTTGGTTGTAGACATCTCTGTCCTGCAACCCCCTCTTAACTACTTCGGGTGAGACTGCATCTTCTTTGCAGGTGCTACCGAAAGGGCCAGTAGTTAGGGCTTGTTGGTGCGCTCCTGGAGTTGAACCCTGGGTCTTCCCCTGTGCCAACAAATGGTTCCATTGTCGGGACCAAATTCTTTTTAAGGGAATGTCAAGGTGGTTTCCATCGAAGACAGAGATTCAAAAGTAGATAGAGGATCAAGAGAAGGACTTCCATGAAGCCCATAATAAAAACCCTAATATTAGAACTGAGGATTGGCTAGAAATATATATCTTCAATAATATACATGAGATATCCTTTGGAGGGATCCATCAGGAGCTATATGAGTGGCTAGATAGATTAGCCGATACCCAGTTCGAGATCCGATCTAGATTTCCTGTGGTTTGAATGTTGGAGTTGATCAAGAAGTTCAAGAAAGTTGATAACACCATATCATGAGCAGTAGATCACTAGTTCAATAGTACCATTGGAGGGTACACCACAAAGTTTGTTGTTGACAGAGTAGAGTCGTACAACCAAGATGAAAGATATTTCTTCAAGGGACCCAGAGGAAAATTTCTACAATTCCTGAAGTTGAGACTGAAGATGCTATTGCATGAAAAGAACATCTTTAAAATACAGTAGACTGATTAGATCTAGAAAATATAATGTTCAAGAATTCAGACAGCGACAATGACATAGAAGCTGAACATACACCCAGTGGGAGAGTGTTCCAAGGGGTTCACCTTGAGAACCTGTTCAAGCAAAACCACGGAGAAGAGGGTTTCTACAGTAGAGAAGAAGAAGATATGATGGCCGAAGAACGTTCGGAACCCACTAGAGCAGAGGAAGGGGAAGTTGAAGAACCTCACCGAGGAGAACCTGAAAACTCAAAAACTACATAGAATGCTGAAGTAAGTACTACTAATCCTCCTGTTGATTCATTCTTAAGAAACTAGAGTTATCCTAGTCACCAGAGCGTCCAAATCACTGTCCATAGTAGCCCACCACATATTCAATCAGGAATCCTGGGAAGATCTATGGAAGATGAGATGAGACTCCCTATATTTAGGGGAGATGGATCTGAAGATCCCGATCAACACTGGTTCTTGTGTGAATCCGTATGTAACATTAAGAATGTCATCGATGAAGTTGTCAAAAGAACCCAATTCAACACTATGCTAATGGATCACGCACTAAGTTGGTACATGAAGCTTGTCCAAGGACTCGCACAACCTAAGCCATTGAGTTAGATCAAGAATGCGTTGATTGTAGAATTCAAGAAACCTAAGTCAGAATCCCAATGTATCACAGAGATGAAATAGATCAAGTAGAAGGTAGTTGAACCTATTTGGGAGTTCGATCATAGATTCAAAACCTTAGCAGGCCGATTAACTTTTCAGATCCCAGACGAGCAGAACAAGGAATGGTTCATTGCTGGCCTTCTACCACACATCAGATTTCCCCTAATGCAAGAAAAGATTGCTTCACAAGCTAAGGCATTGGAGATCGCCATGAAGCTTGAATCAACCCCTATGGGGGAATCCATCTCAAGTATGAGTCTGATCCTGAGTCAACTAACTAGTTTGTCTCTATAGGTAGAAGATATGAAGAAAGACAAGGGAAAATATAAAAGAGAAGACATATGGTGTGTCATATGCAGATCATAAGGTCATGACAAGGAACACTTCCCTTTATTCAATGAATATTTGGCTTCTGGAGCTCTGAGCCCCTTGAAGCAAGTCACCTTACCCTGGTGTGAGGTATGCATAAATAGACATTGTACTGGTGAGTGCTATTATATGCAAAAGTATGTTTAGACACCTACAAATTTGTAGTGTACATTCTGTAAGTTTGTAGGACATGATGATAGGGATTGTAGGACTTATTATCTCATGCATGAAAGGTCAAGAGACATATATAATATCCAAGGTGAAGTACAGCAAGAAGGAAACACTACACAGTACAACTCTCCAGGAAGAGGAAACTTAAATCCTCGCGGTGGATTCAGAGGAAGAGGACGAGGAGGAGGAATGAGTCGAGGCTGAGGACAGATAATCTATTATAACTGTGCATAGCCATGACACCTTGCAAGGGATTGTCAAAACCCTTGTACCACTTGTAGCTACTACAACTCATTTAACCATGTTATAGAAGATTGTTCTGTATTGCTAGCTAAGCTTCAGGAAAGACAAGGACCCCAACAGAACCCATAAGTGAAATTGATCTATGCTAAAACTCACAGAGAAGACCCTAGATTCATTTTTATAACCAGAGGAGGCATTGTCACAGGAGAAGATAGACCGACATAAGGGAAGACTACAAAAGATTCAAGAATCTGGAAAGATGCAGAGAAGACCCAAACTTTTGATGCAAATAAAGAAAGACAGATGTTTGAGGAAGCTAGGAAATAATTCAGAGGAAACTAAGGCTTTGCATCAAAGACTAAGGATGATTTTAAGGATGGAAATTTATTTTAAAATGTAGAAACCTTGGTGAATATTACTAATCCTTCATATGTCAACTATAAATGTTTAGCGATATTTTTTAAAAACTATTCAAATTTCTAAGTATTTTATATAGTTTTTATAAACTTTTGGCAATTTTTAAGGTAAAATAATTTTATCCTATAGAATTTGGGAAAATTATTTTTAAAATAGCGAATCTCATTTTTGGAAAAACCATGGAAAATTAGCCCATGAGCGAAATTTAGCCCCTAAAATCATCTATGTCAAAGACAAGACCAGAAGTGAGAGAATATGGAATGCCTCTAGCATTTGATTAGTCTACGTCACCAGGAGAAGGAAAAGAGGTAAGCAAGCTCATGGAATTCCTATACACTTGTATTAAATTGATTTAGGATGAAAACGTTGTACAAGAGCTATAGAATCTAATCAGACAATATGAGCAAGGAAGTTTATATCCCTTACTGAATAGGGAAGTACACCAAATTGGTAACAAGTTAAGGACAAACAAGGAATTACATTTGAACGCTCAAATAGGAGAATATGAGATAGACTATGTGGTCCTCGACTTAGGGTCGGAGGTCAATGTCATGATGAAGCAAACCTAGGCACAGATGAGAAAACCAAAGTTGATATATTCCCCTATCGGACTTAGGATGGCTAACCAACAAGCTATCAACCCATTTGGACAATTGGAACATGTCCCTATGGACATCGATGGAGTGAGGACCTTTGCGGATTTTGAGGTCATTGAAATTGTTGATGACAACAACCCTTACCCGATGTTGTTAGGAATTGATTGGGCCTTCAATAATTCCACTGTTGTTGACTTAAGTAAGAGATGTATGAATTTTGAAGGAGATGGCATGAGGGTCATTGCACCTTTAGACCCGAATAAAGGAAAACGATACACAAAGCCCATCAAAGAAGAAGACCGTTCATACGCACTAGAAAACATATACAAGCGAACAGCCAGACAACATGGCTACATTAATCTTACAGCTGATGGGAACTTAAGATGGAAAAGTGACATTGTGTGTTCATCATATTCAGAAGAAGTGCTAGAGAACTGGAAGAACCAAATGTATGAAGTATCTACCAGAAGATGTGCTAGATTAACCAGAGAAGTTCATTGGATCGACACAACAGTGAGTAACTTACCCACATTTGATGGTATGAACCCTTTAGAAGCCTTCCTATCATATTTTGAATAAAGTGCACCAACACAACAAAGGTTGTTGGCAATGGATGAGGCCTTGAAATCCACACCAACTAGATGGTGGGGGACACACAAAATTAATATTATAGATTGGGTACAATGTCGTACTCTGATGACATCGTGATTCTTGGCACAAGAAAAAAGATGAGAAGTAAGGTACATAGGTTGAAGCTGCCCAAAGGACCATGTGAGAAGCTACAAAGAAGACTGAAGCAATGTCCCTCGAGAACAGTGGGTGCACAAATTCATTAACACACTGGATACTACACCTATCAACTGGTACCTTCAAGCGGAGTTGTGCCTCATCACTGCAAACTGGGCAGGTATGATTCATAATTTTGTAACCACCTTTTTATTTGAAAGTGAATATCCTTCAGTAGACCAATCATTACAGATTGTGAGACAGAAAGTATTTGAAGAGGCATATAGCTTCACTTTGGAACAATATGAGGATGAATGGACTACGCCCCTCCATAAACTGCAGAGCTGTTACAATATCAACACTGATGAAGACGATGATCCGAGGAAGCTGAAAATCACAAAGACAGAAGGCCAAAGAGATGTGGAAGGACCAGGAGTTGAGCTACCATTTATTGGATAGCCAATCAAGATTAAAAAAGTCAATATTGGAACAGAGGAGACACCGAATATTGCCAATGTCAGAGATTATTGGGATGATTCTACCATTGACAAGATTACAGAGTTGTTGGACAAGTATCAAGACTTGTTTTTGACCAAGTTCATTGATATGAAGGTATTAAAGGACCTATGGGAGAGATGAGAATACCATTGAAACAATATGCGAAGTCATTCAAGCACAGACCCTACAGATTGAACCCAAAATATAAGGAAAAAGTGAATATTGAGCTTGACAGAATGTTGGAAGCAGGGATTATAGAACCTGTGGAAGAATCAGAGTGGATAAGCCCTATGATGGTACAAGAAAAGAAAATAGGAGAAATCAGGATTTGTGTATATCTCAGGAAACTAAACGATGCTTGTCTGCATGACTCTTTTCCTACACCATTCAGAGACGAAGTGTTAGATAACGTGGGAGGACAGGAGGTATATTCTTTTACACATGGATTTTCAGGATACCATCAGATCTGCATTGCCAAGGAAGATCGCCACAAGACCACATTTTCCATAGAATGGGGATCCTACAAGTGTATAGTAATTCCATTTGGATTGAAGAATGCCCCAACCATCGTTTCCAGGGTGGTGGTCGAAGCGTTCAAAGGGTTTTTGCATAAATTTCTAGAAGCATATTTTGATGACTAGACTGTTTTAAGTTTGTTGAAAAATCATATTTAATGTCTAAGGCTAATGTTGGACAAATGAAAGCAGTGTCAAATTTCTTTGAATTTGAAGAAGTTCATATTCTTCTCACCATTTGGAGTGTTATTAGGTCATATTGTATGCAAGCAGGGCTTGCTAGTTGACCCATCTAAAATTGCAATTATATTTGACTTACCACCACCCACTTCAATCAAACAACTGCACACTACGCTGGGCCATACTGGATATTACAGGAAATTAATCAAAGGGTATGCCCAGATAAACGCGCTAATGGATAATATTTTGAATAAAGACTGTCAGTTTATCTGGACAGGAGAATGCCAGAAGAGCCTCGACACACTGAAACAAAATATGGTTACTGCGCCCATCCTGGTTTTCCCATATTCGAGAAAGGAGTTTCATGTGCATGTTGATGCGTCTTCTATTGCCCTAGGAACAGTATTAGAACAACCTGGAGAAGGGGATATCGACCACCCATTATCTTTCGCTAGCAGGAAACTATCTACAACTAAAATTAATTACAACACTACAGAAAGAGAAGGATTAGCCATGGTGTATGCACTACAGAAATTCCGCCACTACTAGTTGGGAGGACACTTTAAAATGTTTAATGATCACTCTGTGCTGAAGTACCTAGTCAACAAGCCAATGTTGGGGGGGGAGAATATGTATATGGTTGTTGTTATTTCAGGAATATGACTTTGAGGTCGTGGTTAAGCCAGGAAGAATGAAAAAAGGTCCTGACCACTTATCAAGGCTGGAACATGGAGAAGAGCCAACCAGTTTGGAGGACACCCTATCGTATGCACAGTTGTTATCCGTTAGAACGATTGATGACCACTTTACAGAAATCGTCCAGTTCCTGTCAACAGGAATGGCACCGAGTGAGTACACAATTCCACAGAAGAAACAACTAGTGGTGCACGATGCAGAATTTTCACTTATAGCTGGACAACTATACAAGATGGGACCTGATGAGATATTAAGGAGGTGTGTTATGGAAGCAAAGAGACCAATGATCCTCACAGAAGCTCATGAAGGAATATCATGAGGAAATTATGCAGGGAAAGTGACTACACAGAAGATTTTGAGCGATGGCCTTTGGTGGCCTACCTTACACAAAGATGCTAAAGATTATGCCAAATCCTGTGATGTGTGCCAAAGAGTGGAGAAACCATCCAGAAGAGAGGAAATTCCATTAGAACCGTAGCTAACCCTACAAGTATTTGAGAAATGGGCCATTGACTTCGTGGTACCTATAAACCCACCAAGAGAGTGCATAGGAGAACGATACATCATTACTGCGACATAATACTTGACTAGATGGGCCAAAGCAAGAGAAGTCAAGGACTATAGTGCAACTACAGTTGCACGCTTCATATTTGATGACATCATAACCATGTTTGGATTCCCAAAGATCCTCATGAGTGATGAAGGAACACATTTCATAAATAAAACAGTGGAAGCCTTGAATGAAGAATTTATAGTCCACCATTAGAAGAGCACACCGTACCACCCTCAAGAAAATGGGACAATTGAAGCATTCAACAATATTTTGGAAACAACACTAACCAAGATTTGTTGTGTGAACAGAGATAAATGGGATTTGAGAGTACCAGCAATGTTATGGGCATATAGAACCACTTGAAAAAAGTTGACCATGCAAACCCCTTTTAAGTTGGTCTATGGTCTTGAAGTTATTGTCCCGATGGAATACTTGGTGTCGAGCTTAATAATTGTTGCCTTTACAGGTATGGATGATACTGGTGTTGTTCAGGAGAGGCTCGTATAGTTATTTGAACTCAAAGAAGATAGATTTATTGCAGGTTTCCACCAACAGGTTCATAAGGAAAGAGAAAAGGCCTATCATCACAGGCACATCAAGAAGAGGGAATTTAAGTAAGGTGATCTAGTATTGATGTATGACAGTAAGTTCCTAAGACATCTTGGGAAGTTCAAAATGCATTGGCTCGGGACATATGAGATTGCCTATGTTACAGAAGGAGGAGCTGCACAACTGAAGACATTGAAGGGAGAATGGAAGGAAGGATTAGTGAATGGGAGTCGGCTGGAGTTGTACTATGAAAACCAGCTGCCTCCTAGATCTCAATAAAAGCATGAAGAAAAGGGTCTAGGTACCAGGTGTAGTTGAAACTGGGTACCAGACACAGAAAAGGTAGTCTGCACAAGGACGAAGAGGAGGCATAGAGAAGAAAGCCAAGGCTGCACTATGCATCCCAAAGTCGAAGTAAAACATAAGGATCAGATCTGAAGTGCCTCAATACGAGTCACAGGTGAGTGTTGGGGGCATGTTGGCCCTTGGCTAGGGAAGGAAGCAAAGATCAAGGAAGAAGAGGTAAAATGAGAACTTTGCGGAAGACACAATGACTGTCACTGGGTCAAAGTGAGTAGAAGAGCAGAAAAGATGGAGCAAAGTGTGGAAAAGAAAGTCGTTGGATGAGGATATCAAGGATGACAGATCAACATGGAAGAAGGATCATGAACAAGTCAACAAGTGAAAAAAGACACAGTTGGATTCTTTGGAGCACCACACGAGAAGGAAGGAAAGATAGGCTGGCGAAGTCCAAAAAACACAGGTCAAATTGACCTAGGGTTTTAGACACCTAGGGTTTTGGTATCTAGGGTTGTGACACCTAGGTTTCGACCTAAGGTTGTCGATGAGTGATTGTATTGTATAAATAAAGGTCATAAGGGCCTAGTTTGGGTTGGTATGATATTTTTGTCGATCTAATTGTATTGTGTCTGAGAGATTATTGTATTGTGAGAGAGAAGTGTCGAGTGAGAGAGCCTTCTAGTATTGTAATATCTTCAGCTGGGTGCGAAGATCAATTCCTACAACTGGGTGTGCAGGAAGGGGAGAGAAAGAGAGAAGAAGAAGAATATATGCTAACAGAGAGCGCAGAAAAGAACAATAAGCTTTACCTTAATATATCATAAACACAGTTCTATGGACGTATCCCTAGAGAGAGGGTGAACCACATATATCTTGTGTTGAATGTGTGATTGATGCTTTGATCTTTGTCATTGTTATATTGTTCTTTGCATTGTTGTGGTAGATTATATATATAGTGGTGTGAAGTAGATCTGGTTGGATAAGTGATATATGTATGTTGTGTTATTGTATAGTAGATCCACTTGATATTCCCCTTGGTTGTAGACATCTCTGTCTTGCAACCCCCTCTTAACTGCTTTGGGTGAGACTTCATCTTCTTCACAGGTGTTGTCAAAAGGGCCATTAGTTAGGGATTTTTGGTGCGCTCCTAGAGTTGAACCCTAGGTCTGCCCCTGTGCCAACATCAACACAAATTCTCCATTTCCTGATCACTTTCTTTGGAACTACTACAAGCGGGGATACCCACTTACTGTCGGAGATGGGATAAATAAATCCTACATTTAATAACTTTTGGATCTCCTCCTTGACTATATCCTTAAGTGTTGGGTTCATCCTTCTCTGGGGTTGCCTAATAGGTGTTTCTTTCCCCTGGGTGTATATGTGAAGGATACACGTGTCAAGGTATATACCCTTCATGTTAGTGTATTTCTAGGCAAATGCCCCTGATTGTTCTTTAAGGATACTTATTAACTGCTTTTTCTAGTCTGCATCTAGCCCAGAGTTTATATGTAGAAATTTTCCTGGACTAATCTCATAGGGAATGGTATAAGATGTGTTAGACTCATCTATCTTGGCAATGAAATATGTCGAATAAAAAATGGATGGGTCCAATTGTTATTGAAATTTGTCCTCAAACATGTACTCAAATTAGGGAAAATATTGTGGAAAATCAACACATGTGATAGCATAAATGAGCTGGTTTAGCACATTTTCCGTTGTGTTCTCTTGAAGTGCCCAGGCATGGTCACTTGGAAATACGGGTTCTTCCCAGTCCTCATTCTCATATGGACATTCAAGCCACCATATATTCTCCATGATAGGTTGAGATGAAGGGTAGATGGTGAGCTTCTGGATATAAAGTCCATTTGAGATGGTCATTTCTCCTTCTCTACAACCAATGAATGCATTGGTTGTGGCTAACCAAGGTCTTCCCAAAATGATGGGATGGACTTTGGTAGGATCCTTTGAGTGGATGAAAACAAAGTCTATTAGGTACTCCCATGAGACTAAAGTAACTATGATATCATCCAAGATTCCTTCAGGTATAACCCTGGTCTTATTTGCTAATTCCAAAATGGTTGGGGTAGGCCTAAGAAAAGGTTGTAATTGTAATTTTTCCAAGGTAGTAGAGGTCATAACATTGATCGCTTCCCCTAGATCTATGAGAGTGTTCCCAATGGAAACCTCATTAATGGTTATGGTCACTACGAAGTTTCCTGGGTTCCGATATTTTTCTATCTTAGGCAGCTATGATATGTACTTAGAAATTTCTCCTATCAAATGTACTGTAGGAGGGTCCTTCTGCTTCCTACCTGGATTCTTAATACATAATTCTTTGACTACCTTACTGTAGATTGGAATGTCCTTAATGGATTGTAGCAAGGGAATATTGACACAAATATTCTTCAATTCATTCAAGATGTCAAATTTCGGTCGGATGGTAGGTTTCTTGATTACCAATATTTTTGGATAAGGAGGGGATTTCGTAACTTGTGAAGGTTCATTTTGGGGAAGCTTGGGTTCTTGGTCCTTAGGAATAATAACATCTTCCCACCTAGTGTCATCTGTGGGTTGTTTGGTGGTTTCTTCTTCTTCTTCTTCTTGGATGACTACTGAAGGTATTTGCTTATCCAGAACTTTTCCCGACCTTAGTTGAATCTCCTGTAGTGGAACAAGAGTAATAATATATGTTGGGAAGGCCTGCATCTCAACATTGTGAATAGGTTGAGTGGGCTTGTTATTGGGATTGGGAACTAGTTGTGATGGTAATAGTGTTTCTCTTGAGGAGCTTGCATTATGATATTGTTGCTATTGTTGTTGTGGAATAAGAGGTAAAGGTGGTTGAACAAAACCTGGCAGAAGTTGCGGCGTGTTCGGTGGAAACTGAGGATATAGATGGTTGGACATAGGGGCAGGTGGAGCTTGAGGGTTTCCTTGGTTATTCCCTCCTCTCCATCCTTGAAGCCAAGGATGTTGGTACTGAGTAGACCAATTTTTCCAACTTGGTGAGTTCCATTGTTGTTGTTATTGATAATAGGGTGGAACTTAAGATTGTGGATCTAGGTATCTAGGCCGGTTCCTAGGCTATCATGGCCTCCTAGGTGCATAAGAGGATTCCCCAGGATCCCCAATCCTATAGATGGATAATGAACAGGGAAATGATGGACATTTTTCAGTTGAGTGGTCCTTTGTGCAGAAGCCACAAACTGAAATGTTATCTAATGGGCATTCCCTCAAGGAATGATTCCTCCTGCATCTTGGGCAATATATGCTCATTGACGCATTTTCTTCATCCTGTTTCTTTTTAATTTTTAGGGTGTCCAATTGGGAACCTATTGTTCTTAATATATCTTCCTTGAAGTTCTATAAAAGGTTCTCTATCTCTGATCTTGTGATACCACCTGAACTAACTAGTTTTAAGTTTCTATTATAAGGGTCCCAAACATTCTTTCATGTTTTATCTCTACTCCTTTAGTAATTCTTACACATTTCACAGATTTCAACAAATTGTTTATGAGAGATGTCACCTGATGCCATATGGTTAATAATCTCTAGGTATTCTTCTGAAATTCCCTTAAGGAAAATATCCCTAACTGCATCCTCTAGGAGGTCATGGTATTTTGACTTCTGGGAGATGTATGCAAACTGTTCCATATAGTCCACGAGATTCTTGTCTTCTAATTATTGGATTTTGAAAATATCGTTACGAGATTCTTGGGTCTTGCAATAGTCTTGGTACTTTTTAAGAAAGATATCTTTCATGGCTTCCCAATACCTAATACTAGATTCTCCCAACCCCATGAACCATCTTAGTGCAGAGTCCTTGAGGGTGGTAGGAAAGATTTTTAGTTTATGGGAATCTTGTAAGTAGTTGTAGCTCCTACACAAGATGTCGAACTAAAATAGGAAGGTATATGGATCTTCACTGCTTTTACCATAAAAGGTGGGCAGTGCTGAGAGGGGAATATTTTTCATCTTGACATTTGGTGTGGTGTCCAAAATTGGAAACCTGCAGGTAGTTTTGGTTTGGTTTCCAACTTCTTCTTCCTCCCCATGTCTTACATTGTTGTGATCCCCCTGATCATCCATACTACTTTGGATTCCAAAAAGAGAGTACTTAAGTGGTTTTATTCTTGAAGAGAACAAGGTATCCCTACGATGGGAAGGTCTTCCTACTGCTTGGATATTTGAGACTCTACTCGAGTTGTTTGAGATTATTGGTGCCAAAGTTTATGTGTCAATTTTAGAGACAATTATGTTGGTTGAACTACCAAACAAAGTATTCACCTGTTTAGGGTCTATTATGTCTTCAAAATTAGGATGTCCTGATGGTGGTAAGAATAAAAAGTTTGTATTGTTTGGTTTTGCGGAAGGCTCAAGTGGTCTTGTCTCCTGTCCCAATATTATTGATGCTTCAATTTTCTGTTTTGTAGTTCTCCCTGTGTTAGTCTCTTCAGAGACTACTTTACCTCTTTGAGTTGAGCTAGCTCCTATTTTTCAGTATCGATCTATGGATAGTATGAGTGGAACATTCCTTCCCCCAAAAAGGTTGGAAGGAACTTTGGTTGAAAGATCTGATTTGGATTTAATGTATCTATCGTTTGGGTCTCTAGGTCTATTCATGAAATCAAACAAAAAGAAAAATAAAAAATACCATTGGGTTTGGGGGAACCTGCTATAGCAGATGCACAGGTTCTTACCTCTCGTCTTAAAGTTCCCCCACCACCAAACTAATGCTAAGGTTTATAAGTGATCTATTTTCTAACTATTTCCTACCTTGAGATAACTCCCTGGCAACGACGCCAAAAATGATGGGTGTTCTATATGCACTAAAAAACACTAAAAACTCTCAATTAAATTGTCAACCCGGGGTAAGTAAACTTAGAGTTGTAGAACAATATGTGCCAAGGAAGAAAGGCTAGAGGTAGTATAGTCTAACTAAGGAAATGGGTTGTCTAAGGGATAATATACTTAAGCAAATACTATTAATGATCAAACCCTATCAAGAAACTTAAATTATCTACCCTAATTAACTTTTGAACAAAGGATCGATGGATAGTTCTAAGAAAGTAGATGAAAACCCTACTTTAAGAAAATTAACTTAATCATGACAATAAGAAAAACAAATCTATATATCTATCTAATGAGCAATAACAACATCAAACTACTTTAATTAACCTACTCAAATTCAATAAGCAACTATCCTATTAAAGAAAATAAACAAGCAGACAACTACCCTATTAAAGTAAATAAACAAGCAAGCAACTACCCTATCAAAGCAAGTAACACGCAAAAAATCAACTAACTCACCTATGATAAATTCTACAGCAAGTAAACTAATCAAGACAACTCAATAATAAACAAATCAAGCTAAAAAGCCTTGAACTCTATTCTTAAATTAAACTTCACAATTACTTCTAATTGACGAAAGGGAATCTTAATCTACTAAATTGAAAGCATCATGACAATAAAAGTAATCAACAAATAATCTTTAATCCACGATAAGAAAACTATTCTTTAATCTACCAAAGCAAGAACACTATTCTCTAATACACAAAATCAAGGAAACCATCCTCTAATATATAAAAGTAAGAAAACTCAAATATAGTGTTGATGGTTATGTCTCTGGTGTATTATAATATCACAATGGAATTTAACAATTAATGATAAATCAAGAGGGATAAAATCAATATTGACTTCGATAGCAAAGTGAAAAGTGTGAATTAGACAATCCAATGAGAACTTATCCATTATAGAAGCAACATAAACTACCCTGCATATCCATGTGATTCTTCAATTCATGCATTAGTAATCAACAATATAAAAACACTACTCTATGAAATTTAATTGCATTCTATACTAATGTAAGCAAATTCATAATACTTAGATTCATAACTGAAAACTAAACTCAATAATCAACTTCGAATTAAAATTACAACCTAGATCTAGAAAGGAAATTACATAAAGTAAACTAAACTAATCATATTTTAACAAATTAAATTGCAAAAGGAAAATACTCATAAAACATAAATCAAATTCTATTTCTATTTCAGCATATGACAAGAAATTAAATGAGCAAACTAAATGACAACTAGATAAGCAAAACTAAATAGCAATTAGATAAACAAACTAGAAATTAAAACTAAAACTAACAACTATTCATCCACCAAAGCTTGCCAAAGAAACCATAAACTAACTACTCTTTTTTAACTCTATTTTAAACTCTCTTTTGGCATAAAGAAAAATCTAACTACCATCTAATTATACATAGGGGTTAGTATCTAAAACTTTCAAGTTCATTTCCTATCAACAAAAATGTCATTGCATATTAAAACTAGCCTCCATAATAACCTACAAAACTGAACTAAAGCAATTAAATTATGAACAACAATTTACACAGTAAATAAAGACAACAAAACTCATGTACATGAAACAAAAGAAATGACGATTACATTGTATGATTTCATAAACTAATTGACTAAATATTCACCCAAATTGTTGGTGGGCCCCCCAACAGGTTGTGGCTACTCCTCAAGGATGAATCACGAGCTCAAACAACACAATTTCAACATTAAAATAAAAAATGCAGTTTTTACACAGTTTTAGCAATGTCTGAAAATGGCAAACCAGAGCTTAACTATTATTTTTCTCTCCTCACTATTTTTCTGACCACTGAGGTGGTATTTATATAGTTTACAAACTAAGAGGTAGACCACTAGAAGGGTCAACCTCCTCTAAAAACAACAAATCACATTCAATGCATCTTAACCACTGGTGGCTTCTAGAAACAAGGCAAGCCAAGAAACACCCAACATAGCAACCCAATTTGAGTTGTTATAAGATCAGTAGCTGGAGGCCACGAGCACAAAGAAAACCCATATCTTTGACTCACCCATCGTTGGCCACCGATATTATAACCACCAAATTTCGCATGGTTTTAGTGCAGGACAGAGTGCCTGATGGAGTACTAGACAGAGTGTCAGATGGAGTACCAGATGGAGTGTCAGATGCAAAAACATCTTGCGATTTTTCCCTGTGACACACAGAACGTGAATTAGTTTCTTGAAATCATTAAAAAATGCTAAATTATACTCAAAACCATCATAAAACATGAATCATTCATACCTGGTATGAACCATGACGATTTAACACAAAATTCCTCCAAAACTCTTCAAAACAGGAAAATACATATATAATATTGGCCAAAAAGGATCTAATTATCATCATTAGATTAACCATATCGTGGTCCCAATAGTGGTCCACCAGTAACTAGGTGGGAGGAATTCAAAACCCTCATCAAGTACCAATTATACCCAATCAATTATGTAGTGGACCAATGGATATGGTGGCACTATTTCAAGTAGAGGTAGGGGCAAAGTGTACAAGAGTACACCACTGAGTTGAGAAATGTGTCCATCATATTGGGTATATCTCCCAAGAACCCATATGTACTCCTAGAGCATATAAGGGGTTTACATTTTCATATGAAAAAGTAGGTGATTCTCTTCAAGACAAAGAAGATGGATGAGGCGTGTGTACATGAACAATACTTGGAAAATATAGGACAAAAGAATGGGAATCCAAGTGGTTCGAAGCAGAAAGAGCACCATAGAGCTTCCAAGGAGAGGAAGAATAAGTGTAAATGGGGAAAAGATAAGAAGACAATAAACATTGCACATTAGTGAAAATATACCAACAACCATTGCAATAATTGCATTATTGATGGCTACACCGAGGAAAAATGTTGGAAACTGCATCCGAAGATGAACTCAAAGAACCACAAGAAGCATGAAAATAAAAGGAATCTTTTATCCACATATTCAATCAATTGGGTTGAAATTATCTTGGATGTGGATGAAAATATATTCTACACATCTATGAAAAAGGAGGTGAATCCGAGTATCCTTCATTACTAGGAAGAGAAGGAGATGACCAAGCTCTTCCACATCAACATTCAAGTCAAGAAGACCAAGATAAATTCTATGTTCGACTCTAGTTCACAGGATAATATCATAGCAGTGGATTTGGTCAAAAAGATTGGATTGTAGGTTCATGATCATCCTAGCCCCTATCCATTGGGTTGGGTAAACAAGGATACATATATAAAGGTAACAATATAGTGTAAGATTAAATTTTTTATAAGTGTTGATTTTATTGATGAAGTGGAATTGGACATAGTACCCCTTGATGTATGTGAAGTAGTGTTTGGAATCCCTTACATGTCTATGAGGGATGCAATATTCATGTAGAGAGACAACCAATACTGACTAATTAAGGCTGGGAAATCCTACATCATCAACATGCGTATATGTAAGTCAAATATCTTGCTGGTAAGTGCCAACCAAGACAAGAAGTTGATTAGTTCTAGTAAGAAATATGTTTTTCTTTTCTTAAGATAAAAGAAGTCTGGTGATGATTCAATGAGAGTGAAGGAATGCCTAGAGGGGTGTACTAAAGAGTAGAAACATCATTTGGAGGAGTTTCTATAGAAATATAGAGGAGTGTTCAAGGAGCCTAAAGGGATACCATGCAAGATGGATGTGGAGCACCGAATACAATTATTGCCAAACTCCTCATTTCCAAATATTGAGTTGTATAAACAATTTGTTCTATAAGTGAATGAAGTGAAGAAGAAATTGCAACAGTTGTTGGAGAAAGGTGTGATTTGACTAAGTACCTTACCTTGTGGGTCACCCATCATAATTGTTCCGAAGAAGGATGAGACTTGGAGAACAATATTACACTAAAGAATCGATACCCTCTATCAAGGATCAATTATCTATTGGATCAATTGTATCATGCGAATTACTTCACTAAGATGGATTTAAAATTAGGATATCACCAAGTACAAGTCAAAGAAGAAGATACCTGGAATACTTCCTTCAAGACAATAAAATATTTGTATGCATGGTTGGTTATGCCATTCGGTTTATGCAACACAACAAATACATTTATATGAATAATGCATGATGTTTTATGCCCTTATCTAGATTCATTTGTTATTGTGTATTTGGATAACATATCAGTTTATAGTGCTACATGGGAGGAGCACATCTCACATCTCATGTAATTGTTAGAGACTCTAAAGAAGCACCAGTTTTTGGCTAACCTCACAAAATGTGAGTTTTCTCAATATTCTTTGGTGTATTTGGGGTATGTGATTGGTGGAGGGGAGATCAATATGGATCATGTGAATGTAGAGGTTATCATAAAATGGATAGTTCCTAAAAATGTAACTGAAGTTAGGAGTTTTGTTGGGGAAACACAATTTTTAAGGAGTTGCATGGCTTCATTTTTAGCGATGGTTGCACCACTCCACGCAATAATATCTAGTGGTAAGAGTTTCTAGTGGGGGAAGAATCATAAAAAGGTCTTTGATGAGCTGAAAATAAATATTAGTCAAGCACCATTGATCACACTGCCGAACTTGTAGAATTCCTTTGAATTGGAGACAAATGTTGTTGATGTTTTGGTAGCATCAGAAAGGTACTTCCACATAGGTCAAGGAGGAGAGAGAACAGAAGTAGCCACATGTGGGTTTCAAAGGTCAGATACTAGAGGGAAGAGAAGAGTTGTACGAAGGTTGTTGTATGTTCTTTCTGTACACATATGTGGCTCTCATTGAATACAAGTGCGAATATCCATAGGTCAGAGAATGGAAAGGCGCAGATATCCATGGGCGAGAGAAGGTAAAGTCACGGATATATTGGAAAACATGTTGGTACAAGGCCATACAGAAGCATAGGAGTTTCTAGGTTTTTCTGCAGTGTATAATTCTTAGTGGGCCATTATCCCTATTACGAGAGCCCTGATTTGGTATTAATAAAAACATCATTGGACTGGTTTTTCCTCCGGGGTTTTTCTAGGGGTTTACCCAAAATTCTTGGTGTTCTTATGTGCTTGATTTGGTTTCCTTGTTTATGCTTCCGTTGCATGTTTAGTTGATTATTCAGTTGTTCTTTTAGTAGATAAAGTGATTTTATTTGAGCTAATTATTAGGTATTGAATAGAGTAGTAAAATATAAACATGGTATTAGTGCATACCAAGGGTTGAATCTGCTTGGAAAATTGACATGGTATCAAAGAGAGGTTGCTCTAAAGGGAGGAAACCAAGAGGAAATATTTTATCAGGTTGATAACTAATAGAGGAAATCAAACGAAATATTTTCATAGAAAAGTACTGGGAAGAACATGTGTTTTGGTAGATATACAAAGGCATCCATGAGTCATAGTGTAGATAGTCATGGGCATCCACAGGTCACAAGAGGACAAGCAGTGAATATCAGTGGGTCAAAAAAGGGAAAGTTGCAAATAGGTTGTATATAAAAGTACAAGTTATTTCCAGCATAGGGTTATTATATCATATATTCAAGATGGTTAAAACATTGAATATTGAGGGTTAGTTAGAAAGGGAAACAAACTTCTAGGCTAGGAAGGAAAGGATTTTTCTTATGTTAGAGGAGAATGAACTCAAAGAGTATGTTGAGGTTTTGGTTGTAGATCCTACGGATTCATAGGAATTGGTAGTTCACAATAAGAAGGAAGTGAAAGCCAAGCGGTTGTTTCTATAATCGGTGAAGTATCACTTGATTTCGCACATTTCTAAGAATAAATCTGCTAAGGAAATGTATGACGCTTTGGTGAGTCTATACCAAAATAATAATATAGGTAGGTTGCTACATTTGAAGAACCAACTTCAAGTTGTTAGGATGTATAGTGAGGAAACGATTGCGAATTATCTTATTAATATTACACACATCTGAGATCAACTTGCAGTGATTCATGAGACAATACAAGATGTCGATTTGGTGAATGTAACATTGAGAGGACTTCCTAAGTCATGGGAACCTTTTGTGAAGGGGATATATACATGAGAGATAGTGCCAAGGTTTGATAGACTATGGACTGATTGTAATCAGTAGGAGACTCGGTTAGAGTCCAGGGATGGTTTCAAGAGGATCCATGAAGAGAACTTTTCTCTTGCCAGCCAGGCAAGGAAGGGCAAGTTCAATATGATTTGTAGTGGAGAATCAACCACTCAATATGAAAAGAATAAGGACATGACAAAAATCAAGTGCTTTTTATGTCACAAGTTTGGAAATTATCTAGGGCATTGTCTACACAAGAATAAGGGAAAAAAAAACACAATTAGAGGTAGTTGTGTCGACAATGGCTCAAGTGGACAAGTTTTGCAAGAAGTTTGAACAAACAAAGTTCTTACTTGTTTACAAGACTTTCGTGGGAATCATATTATCTTATGCATGGTTGATATATAGTGGAGCCACATGTCATATGACATGAGCATGAGAGGTGTTCGAGAGCTTCATAGAGCTTGCATGTAGTGAAGGGATTTGGAATAATGTCATTCTGAATGGAGTCAAGAGGCACATTGAGAGTATAGGATGTGCTATAGGTGCCAGAACTCAAGAGGAGTGTGATATCAGTCTCAATGATTGAGAAGAAGGGATTTGACATAAAATTCCAGGATGGAAAGGAACTTATTATGCCCAGAGGATATAGATCAGAAAAAGTAGTTTTCTTTGGATTTAAAGAGAGCAACTTGTATAGGATAAAGGGCCAGCCTATGAGAGCAATTTGCAGCAGCATAGTGATGGAGATAATAAATAAGATAGATTCGAAGGTTGAGCGACTTAGAATGAGTTATATTTTAGGTTCAGGTGGGAAGGAGCAACCTTCCAAGTAAGTCAAGAAGGATTCATGGAACGAGACAACCATGCAGGATGCTCAGAAGCAAGAGACCTCTAGGAGCATGTTTAGAAGCAGTGAGTCTTTGAAGATAGGTCAGACCATCGTGACAAGGATAACTTCTGTGTCAGAGGAAAAATCCAATCAGTTGTATTAGAGAGCAGGCATGGTAGAAGATCCAGTAGCGAAGATAGAGAAAAATCCAGTTGGGAGAATTACCTTCCTCACTAAGAGGGAGTGTTGATGTTTTGGTAGCATCAGATAGGTAATTCCATATAGGCATGTGTTTTTCATGTGGAAGTAGTCCAGGAATACATGAAGCAACAAAATTCTTCTTTGAACAACTCTGGGTGCACTTTGCGATACCAAGGAGAATCATCTCAGACATGGATACCATATTTCTCAATGCATTTTGGACTACATTGTGGAAGAATATGGACACTAAGTTGAAGAGTTCTACAACATTCCATCCACAAAAATATGTGTTGGATTACTAAGAGGGAAGGTGAATCAGTAATAGCATAATTATAATCCTTTTTCTCCAAATAATCCAAGCATTATATCAATGTAGAATTATTATCCAATAACGAGCAATAAGAAATGAACAATCACACACACACATAGTACACCTGTCTTTTACGTGGAAACCCAAATCGGGAGAAAACCATGGAATGATTTATCTTATATGTCTTGAAGAATTACATTCATTGGAAGCACCAACTTCCTTTGTTTTCCAACTGCAACAAGAAGGAGGCTCCAACCCCCTAGTTTCTAAGGATACAACTTGAGGGAAGCTCCAACTCCCCAATTCTCTGGCTACAACCAGAAGGAGGCTACAACCCCCTATGTTCTCTGGATACAACTGGAAGGTGGCTACAACCACCCATCCTTTCCCCGTCCAACCACCCTGAAGTAGAAGTAGAATGATGGAACCACTGTCACACTATCACTATGAGATATATCGCTGTAAACATGTACCAATAAACCTGAACCATGCATCAACCATGCATCAACCTGTACCTCAACCTGTAATCAACCTGTACCATAAACAAGTGCATCAACCATGCACCAACCTATACCAAACAATCCGTAATCAACCTGTACCATAAACAAGTGCAACCAACCATGTACCAAGTATGTACCAATCATGTGTCAAGTACTCATCAACTATGACTCATCAATATGTACCAACATCATCAACTATACACCTCATGTATGTGCCAACTCATCAACTACTTGTCTCAACCAAAATCCCTCATCAATTTTATCATCTAAATATGATTTTTAACTCTGTGATATACCTTTTATATATGATCACATACCTACAAACCTTCCTTAACTTTAACAACAAGAGACTAGCATTTTCATCAAATGTTTCTTTAGTCTCACAAGTCTAGTTTTGGATTAGTCAACAACCCTAACTTGAAATAATCATAACTTTGTACCTATAATAAATAAAGATATGAAACTAATACACAATTTTCTTTAGTGTGTTTTATGCAATTCCTCCAAGTTTCACTACTTGGAACCTCTCATAAAAGGAGTTATGGCAAAAATGGCACACCTTGCTGAATTATGGATTATTCTAGAAAGCGACCTTGTAGAGCGTACCCCACACGGAATATTTGTTGAATTGATCTGAAATGATTATAGATAATACTACATACTTTACTCTAACAAAAAAATGTGTTCTTACTGAATTTGGATCTGTTAGGAAGAAGTTATGACATTTTTACCTGAAACACCTGTTTCTGACTAGTTTCGGGACTAGCCACAAACCCTATTTTCCACGGAGTGTAACTCCAAAAATACAATGACCCAGAAGATGAATTTTTTACCACAGATACTTGGATATGTTTCCTCAATTTCATATAAATTTAATGGTTTGAATCATTCTAGAAAATTTTTTATTGTGAAAATGGTGAGATGACCTGAAAAACACATGCCTTAGAAAGCATCATCAAAATAATTTATCCTTCCTTGAATTCCAGCCTTCTTTTCTTCACTTTCCTCATAAATTAGGATTATATATCCTTTGGTTACCTTAGACACCTATAGGTATTCAATATTCTCAAGTGTGTCTAAAATGAGAGAGCCTTGCCTCTTATTTATTCTCTCCAAGTAGCTTCCTTAAAAACATCTTCTAGGTCACTTTGCCCACTTTCCTTATTTTAGGGTTAACCCACTTCTAGTTTCTCCATTAAATTTATTATTTAAATAATTTATTTTGTATTCACTTTGAATTATAGTACACTCATCACTTCACTTTTTTATTTACCTTCTAAAATCTCTTAAACCACTTTGACTACTTTGACCTTTTGGGGCTTCTAGATGACATAAGAGGGTCCTCCAGATTCGTAAGGCCATAACTCTCAAACCGTGAGGAGTTATGTGATGTTACACATACCACCAAAAATGGAATGACATGTACTATCCATATAGAATAGTATTACCTTCAAATATAAAAAAAATCATATCGTTATTCATCAAACAAACTTGGGTCCATTACCCAAACCTGGGTTCTCCAACTTCACATGGTCATAACTCTCTAACAGTGAGGAGTTATGTGACATTCCACATACCACCAGAAATGGAATGACAAGAACTATCCATATATGATAGTTTCCCTGACAAATGCATTGTCCTTCATCTCATTATTACACAATTAAGCATGGGTTCTCTTACTCCACAAAGCATCTTCCCATGAGGTCTTTCACCATAAGGGAACCACTTTGGAGTTCATCCATCTTTACTTCTTATCAACCATGAAAAGAAAATAATGAGTCATATTTACATCAAACAATCTTGGGTCCATTACCCAAACCTTTTTGCTGTGGGGCTTTCTTCAAGGGTTGACATCAATGACAACCAACCTTAATAAAAAATCTCCCCCTTTGGTATTGATGGAAACACTCTGATGAAATACTGAAATCATATCACTCATGCTCCCCCTGGAACCATGACTCTGGCCTCTACATCTAATAAGTCTTCTACCCCTAGAACCATGTCGTTGTCTTCTGCATCTGGTAAATCTCTCCCCCTTTGTCATCAATGGAAATTCTATATTTCCATCCAGGGTTGTTCCCCCTGACTGAACTGTCCTCTTATGGTGCTTCCTCGTGTAAATCTAAGACATATAATATAAGCATTCAAAAAGAATTCAGTTTTGAGTATAGATAACTCCAATTATCTAGAGAAGATATTCAAAGGATTCTCGTGGAAGTGGTTTTGTGAAGATGTCTACCACTTGTTCTTTTGTGCCCACATACTCAACTCTGATGTTTTTTTCTGCAACCTGCTCCCGTAAAAAGTGATACTTTATTGGAATGTTCTTCGTCTTGGAGTGCATCATCGGGTTCTTCGAGATACTGATGGCGCTTGTATTATCACAATAGATTGGAATGGGCTCATAATATTCAATCTGTATATATGTCATAGTTTGTTTCATCCAAAGAACCTCTGTACAACATAATGTTGTTGCAATATACTCTTCCTCGGCTATAGATAAAGATATTGATGATTGTCTCTTGCTTAGTTGTTACACATTATTTTCGTCATCCCTATGACCGTTAATGATGTAAACCTATCTATTGCCTTCAGAGGGGTCAGTGGCCTGAGTTCCTAGAGAAAGAAGGGAGAAGAACTTTTCCCGAGAAAAAAAGTTTCATTTTCGTTTATGAAAACCCTATTAAAGATGATTTTCTCATGCTGCACTATGGATAGGGTGCGAGAATGCATGATTCTTGCAGGCTGCACCATAGTTGTGTTGTGAGATGTTCGCAGGTTGCTCTATAAGAAGGGTGCGAGAATGCTCATACATGGGAAAAACAAGAATCTTCTCAATGCTTCTAGAAGGAGAAACTTCCATGGTGAGGTGGCATCCGAATGGTTTGGATCTTGCTTTCATGATTTGGTGGGATCATCCTAACCTCCTCACCTTATCCTCTTCAGCTTATAAAATGAGAGGATCTCTCATGGAGAAATTAGGCTTGGATGAGATTAGCTTTGTATATTTTGGTGATTAGCTTAGATTGGATTGGAAAGTTATTGAGTTTGTTAGCTTGGCTAGATGAGACGTTTTGTCAAGATAGATTGTGAATATTATTAGATCTATTCTCTTAGAATTCTTGGAGTGGAAGTGTGTGGGGAACAAAGGATAGTTGGAAGGAACCTTACGACATCAAGGCTACGGTTGTAATCTCTCTTTCACATTTAATATAATACAATAATATAATTCTTTCCTATAAAGCTTGTTGTGTTTTATTGTATGATTCCTTGATCACATACATAGGTTTATATTGATTTTATGCTATTACTATCACTTTGTTTGGTTGTGTTCTTTTGCAGGGTCATCATTGTATGAGCGTTGAAAAGGAGTTAGGATGGTGATGGTGAGAGGAAGTGGCATTTAAATGGTATGTCACTCATCCCTCTTTAGTTAGTAAATTCAATATCTTAAACTTAAGGAAAGCGTCATGTTCTGGTGTGTTTTGTTCTAGATCTAGGTGGATCTAGGGAGATCAGTTAGTGTCTGCACCTACCGATTTATCCTTTGTTTTGTTTGTTTGCTTGCTTCCTATATTTTTAGCGTGTGTTGTTTGTTTTTCCTAGTGGACTCTAGATTGGATCTTTATTTTAATGGTGTTAGTTCTTGAAATGACCAATGAAGGAACCCCTGTTGCAGGGGAACTTTTTTTTTTTCCTTATTATGGGAACATTGGTCCTCCTCACATCGCTACTTTGAGCCTTCTAGGTCTCACAATTGGATTACCGGTATGGTTGTTTTCCACTTAGGTAATCCCGAATGCAGTTAGTGCTTCGGTCACAAGCACTTCCCCCCAAGAGCATCAACCTCATGTTGATCCTTCACATTCTTCACCAGTAAGTTCTTCTTTTCCTTCTTTGCTTGCAAGGTCACCTTCCATTTCATCTTCTTCGTCAAGTGAAATTTATGAAGCTAGTAACCCGGTGAATAAGAAGAAGAAGAAAAGGAAGAATAAGAAGAAGAAAAATAAGCAAGGATCCACACTTCCAACCACTGCCATACATGTTGGAAAGAAACCAATTACTGTTGATCGTGCTGGGAGTGTTGGTGATGTCAAGATCACCCAAATAATGCGTAAGCCCAAGTACCCTTGCAGGCTTTGTAAGGGTAGCCATCTTCTTAAGGATTTCCCTAGTCTACCCAAGGTTATAGAAGTATGGTCTACACACCCTGACCAACCCATGTCGTCAACCTCTGAACAACATGTTGATGACCTCTCGTCAGCTAGTCATGATACCATTGGGAGGAAGAAAAGTAGAGTCAAGTTCCCATGCATGTTATGCAAAGGGAGTCATCTAACTCACCTTTGCCCTCGTATGGATGAAGCCTCTAAATTATTGGAAGACATGATGGTTTCACAGCCTCAACTTCCAACTACTTATCGTAAGTTTTCTCTCAACCCCCTTGTAGTTGATGGAATGATCACTCCGGACCCATCACCGGTCATTCCAATTGATCATGTCGTGAATATGGTCATGTCCTTAATTGAACTAGTTGATAAAGTGGTCGATCCGATCCCATCTTTGGTCGATCCCACTATCCCTTTAGAGAGTGTTAACAAAGTGGTTGATTCGATTCCATCCTCGGTCGATCCCACTCTCTCGTTAGAGAGTGAAACCCAAGAAGTCAATCTGTTTCCACCTATCGACCCCATTCTCCCCTTGGAGAATGAAACCCAAGTGTCTGATTTGATCTCTCCATCGTTCGATCCTACTCTCCCGCTAGAGAGTAAACCCGATACTGCCCATGTTTTTCTCGTCGATACAGAATCTACCATGTCGGTGGGTATTCCTCCTTCTCCCGTGGAACCCCCTCCAAGTAATGAGGCCATCCATTTTGATTGGGGTGTGCTAACTGTACCTTGTCTTCCCTCTCACATTCCTTTCCAAATTACAGTACAGGTTTGTGGTCGAGACGCTCCTCAGAAACTGAGAGATGAAGGTGCGTCCGTTAGTATTTTTTCCTCTTTTGCTTGGTAAGATTTGGGTTTTCCTCAGCTTGTGCTGGTTACACAGAATCTGTTAGCTTTTAACAGAAGAACTAGTCAACCTTTAGGGACCCTTCCTTAGTTTCTGGTAACTTTGGGAGGAAAAACTATCTTTATTGACGTCATGGTAGTCCAAGACCCGTTGGATTTCTCTTTACTCCTTGGGCGAGATTATGTCTATGCCATGAAATCTATTGTGTCTACTCTTTTCCATGTAATATCTTTCCCTCACGATGGATGAGTTGTGACTGTTGATCAACTTTCATTCATTGAACCCAACTGGATTGCCTGCCTAAATGATTCTTATATGCAAATGGTATCACCCCCACCACAGGTCAATTATGTGGCGTTGTCACCCATGGCTTCAACTTCTGATGACTTAGATCCAGTAGTTGACATGGTGATCTCTTTGATAGGGTTGTTAGAGCCTGATATCTTTACTCCTATCGCGACCCTTGACATGGTGTCCTTCCAGAGTGTGTTTCTTCCTTCCAGTGAAGACCTCTTGGAAGCCATGATGGATTTTTGTACCTTGACATAGTGTCATTCCGGAGCATTGTCCTCTTGGAATCCATGATCAAGAAGAGAGTTTTGAGGATAGTTTTTGCTTCTCTGAGGAAACCTAGTTAAAAAATGAAACAAAGGTCTTTGAGCATAGTTTTCTTCTTTCAAGCTCATTAAAAAATGAACCTAGCTTCGAGGATAGTTTTTGTGTCTCTGAGGCAACCTTGTTAAAAAATGAAATGGAGGTATTTGCGCTTGATTTTCTGATTTCAAGCTCATTAAAAAATGAAACAACTTTCGCCTCTCCATTTGGGTCAAGTCCCACATATAGTATTTGAAGTTTCATTTCATTCTCCTTTGCAGTTGGATGAAACGAAGCTTGGGGGGCAATGCTTTCAGCCTCTGGACTTCATGTTGAATTTAGAGTCACTAGTTTCTTAAGATCGGGGCTAAGTACCAACCATCCCTGTGTTATGCATTGGGAAGTCCAAGCATAGTTTTCTATGGTTCAAGCTTGTGTAAAAATGAAACCACTTACCTAAAGCATAGTTTCCTCTGGTTCAAGCTTGTGTAAAAATGAAACCAGGTCCAAGCATAGCTTTGTTTTGTTTTAAAGCTTGCGTAAAAATGAAAACAATCCCGAGCTTAGTCTTTGTTCTTTCTCATGCTCGTAAATACATGAGAATAAGTTACCGAGCTTAGTATTTGTTCTTTATCACACTCGTAAATCAATGAGAATGTAACCGAGTATACTTTTATCACTTTTTCAGACTCGAAAAGGTTATACGGAAAAGGAACCCACTGGAGTTCCCTTTAAGCTCTTTTTAGACTCTCTAAACATGAAAAGATTGTCGACCGATCTTGTTCTTTTCACGCTCGTTAAAGTGTTTGAAGAAAATGTCTATTGAGCGATAGTTTATCTCTTTTTTGGTCTCATCATACTACTTTACGAAAAAGGAATTGAGAGAGTTCTCTTTAAGTTTTTTTTAGACTCTATAAACATGAAAAATCCTTGCTTTTTCTTTCTTTGGACTCATAAAACAAACATTGAAAGGCCCATATGGGACCAAACCACTCCTTCCTAGGGTTCGTTAAACATACTTTGAGGGACTCATCCGAAGGATGAGCTTACATTTCAAGAATATGTTATCCTCCTCAATCTTGTGTAAAAATAAAGAGGTACTTGCCAGAAATGGTGGGGGAAAATTTGGGAAAGAAATGTGTCTAAACATGTATTCCATGGAAGAGTTTTTTTTGAACATGACACCCTTTCACTCGCCTTGTGTCTAGGTTGGAAAATCCACTCGTCTCTTGATCATACACATTATAAGATTACCTGTTGGTATGTGATCCCTGTTGTTGAGTCAGTATTTCCAAGACAATTGTCATGTTGTGAATATGTTCAAAGAGAAGTTCAACCTGGAAAGCCTTCTATTGTGTCAGCCATTTATGCAGTCCTTAAGCCTTATATTGTGTCGGCCATCCCTGAGTCAGGCCTGAGTTATTGGTTACTCTGATCTACATCAAATCATTTTACCCATTTCATGTCATTGATGCGGGACACATTAAGGCCCTCCTGTGACGAGTCTTTTCGTGTCGACTTCAACTCATTATCCAGGAATTAGACTTAGAAACTAATTGGTACCTTGGAACTTACATGCCTCAATGGAAGGTGTCCTCGCTTTCAAAAATGGGTTTTCATTATTGATCCCTGATTAGAAGATTCTACCGAGTGTTCGACTTCAGCTCATTAATTCACATTCATTGGATTGTACTAGTGTACCTTGGGAGTCATTGACATTAATGGTGATTTCCCTCGCACTTGTTAAAGGTATACACTAATGACCGGTAATCAAGTGGTTTATACCATGTTTGACTTCGACACATGTATTCTCATGGTTAGATTCGTACTATAGGGTGGTGGAGATGAATGCCCTAGATCTTTTCTAACAGATTCAGGTTGCGTTGGAGTATATTCAGTTTGTACTATTGCATAGATCCACATTGTATGTCTGGTGGCTATGTTCAAATTTGAATCTTTAACACATAGATCCACAGTGTATTTTTGGTGGCTATGTTCAGATTTGAGTCATATTGGCATGGATCCACAGTGTATGTTTGGTGGCCATGACATGTCTTAGTTGACATGGATCTTCACATGTCAGAATTTATGCTCTGAGTAATTTGTATTCTGAGTATGGGAATGCCTACCTCAATGATGATACATTATTGTACTGTATTTCCTTGTTTGTTGGCATGTTTTTGACCGATTGTTCCTTGTTCCCTACACACACTCGACAAAGTATTCCAGCTATCACTCTGTTCTAACTTCATACTTTGGCGGGCTCTCTATTACACATTATTTTCATCATCTCTGTAACTTTTAATGATGTAAACCTGTCTATAGTCTTTAGAGGGGTCAGTGGCCTGAGTTCCTGAAGAAAGAATGGAGAAGAACTTTTCCTGAGAAAAGATGTTTCATTTTCCTTTATGAAAACCCTATTAAAGATGATTTTTGCATGTTGCACTATGGCTAAGGTGAGAGAATGCATGATTCTCACAGGCTTCACCATAGCTGGGTTGTGAGAGGTTTGCAAGTTTCTCTATAAGCAGGGTGCAATAATTCTCATACATGGGAAAAATGAGCATCTTCTCGATGCTTCTAGAAGGAGAAGCTTCCATGGTGAGGTGGAATCCGAATGGTTTGGATCTTACTCACTTTCATGATTTAGTGGGATCATCCTAACCTCCTCACCTTATCCTCTTAAACTTATAAATTGAGAGGAGCTCTCATGGAGAAGGTAAGCTTTTGGGACTAGATTAGATTAGATTGAGCTTTGGAGATGGTTATCTTGGCTATATGAGCAATTTTGTCAAGATAGATTATGAATATTATCAGATCTATGCTGTCATAATTCTTGGAGTGGAAGTGTGTGGGGAACGAAGGACAGTTGGAAGGGACCTTACGACATCAAGGCCATAGTTGTAATCTCTCTTTCACATTTAATATGATACAGTAATATGATTCTTTCCTATAAAGCTTGTTTTGTTTTATTGTATGATTCCTTGATCACATACATAGGTTTATATTGAGTTTATGCTATTACTATCACTTTGGTTGGTTGCGTTCTTTTGCAGGATCATAATTGTATGAGTGTTGGGATGGAACTAGGATGGTGATGGCGAGAGGAAGCGTCGTGTAAACGATATGTTATCCCTCTTTAGTTAGTAAATTCAATATTTAAAACTTAAGGAAAGCGTCATGTTTTGGTGTGTTTTGTTCTAGATCTAGGTGGATCTAGGGAGCTCAATTAGTGTCCGCACCTACTGATTTATCCAATAACATTAGCCACGATACTAAACACTCACCCAAGTAGAACGCTGCTCCAATGGTGCTTCATCGGTCATCAATACAACCTGCCCAATCTGCAACTATGTAGGCAATAAGTAATATATCATTTTCTTTTGGATACCATAATCCAAACTCTTATGTTCCTTTGAGATATCTAAAAATCCTCTTCACTGCTAACACATGTGACTCCTTTGGTGCTGCTTGAAATCGTGCCACCTATCCAACTGCCTGCATTACATCTGGTTTGGATGCTGTCACATATAGTAGGTTGCCAATCATTGACCTTTTTTGCCTCTGATATGTAGACTTCGAATCATCATCTTTTCTCAACTTGCAACTGGTTTGCATGGGAGTGATAACTGGTTTGCAATCTTCCATTTAAAACCTTTTTAACATTTCTCTGATATACTTCATTTGAGAAATAAAGATTCCTTGGTTGCTTTGACATATTTGAAGTCCCAAAAAGAAGGATAGTTCTCCAAGTAACGACATTTCAAATTCATTATGCATATCTTTTGCAAATTTCTGGCTTAACCTATCATCATCACTACCAAAAATAATATCATCAACATAAAATTCAATTAATAAAATATTACCTTCACTTACCTTGATGTAGAAGTTGTTGTCTGCACTTCCTTTTCTGAACCTTGCTTGCTACAGATACTTATCCAGTCTAGAGTACCATGCTATAGGAGCCTATTTTAGACCATACAAGGCCTTCTTTACTTTACACACATAATCTGTGTTCTCTGACAACTGAAATCCTTTTGGTTGTTCAATGTAGACTTATTCTTCAAGTTCTCCATTCAGAAAAGATGATTTTACGTCCATCTGATATACTTTAACATTTTTGGAGCATGCATAGGCTAAAAGCAACTGGATTTCTTCCATTCTGGTAACTTGGGAAAATGTCTCTTCAAAGTCGATTCATTCAATCTGTGCATATCCTTTACATACCAATATAGCTTTGTTCCTTGTAACTTGTCCATATTCATTTAATTTATTCTTGAAAACCCATTTTGTACCGATCACATTCTTATTCTTTGGTCTTGGAACCAGTTCCCAAGTGTCATTTTTCTCTATTTGATCCAATTCTTCATTCATGGCCTTATTCCAAAATTCATCCTTGTTGGATTCTTCAAAACAGTTTGGTTCAATTGTAGATAAG
>ML777026.1:263723-287388 GCA_009831015.1 Picea engelmannii
AAGAGTGCTAGGTCTGTTTGTTCTGGTGAATGGATTTTTCTTCTAGTCTCAACTCCTGCATCTTTGTTTCCAATAATCTGATCTGAAGGATGATTCTTCTGTACTCGTTTTCTAGGTGTCTTTGGAGATACTTGTTGAACTTGCTCTTCTGTTTCTGTCGAATTCTCTTCATCTTCCTCTTCTACTTCATCTTATGCTTCTTCTTCAAAAAGTTGTTTCATTGATTTGTTTTCTTCTTCCTTTGATTCTGGTCTACCTGTTTCATCAATTGTTACATTGATGCTTTCCACAACTTTGTTCAATATTAGATTGTAACACTTGTATGATTTCCTTGTACTTAAGTAACCAACAAGTACTCCTTTGTCCACACGAGATTCAAAGTTTCCCATTCTTCCATCTTCTCTTTTGATGTAGCATTTTCTTCCAAAAACTCTGAAGTGCTTCACATTTGTTGGTCTTCCTTTCCATAGCTAGTAGGGGGTTTTATCAGTGTTGTTTGTGAGAATTACTCTGTTTTGAATGTGAACTATTGTATGCACTGCATATGTCCAAAATATATCTGTCAATTTGGAATCCATTAGAATTGTTTGAGCCATTTCCTATACTGTCATGTTCTTTCTTTCAACAACTCCATTCTGTTGAGGTGTCTTAGCAACAAAGAATTGCATTTTTATTCCATGACTGATGCAGTAGTCCATAAATTCCTTTGAAGTGAAATCTCCTCCATTATCAGATCTCAATCATTTGATTCTTGAGTCCATGTCATTTTCAACCATTTCCTTGTAGATATTGAAGTTTTCAAAAGCTTCTAACTAGTTCTTGAGAAAGAAAACTGCAGTCATTCTTGTATAATCATCAAATAATAACATAAAGTATCTCTCACCTTTTAAGACCTTTGTTGTAGTTGGTCCAACTAGATCAGTATGCACAATTTCTAGTGGTCTTGTTGTTGAATATTCCTTTGATTTGAACTTGGTATTTGTTTTCTTTCCTTGTTGACAATGCTTGCATAAAGTGTTGGCTGGTTTCATGATCTGGGGTATTTCTCTGACTGCTTCTCTTTTGATGACTTTGACAAGGTTATCAAAATGCATGTGACCCATTCTTCTATGCCATAGCCAACTTTCATCTTCCTTTCCTAGACAACACTTTTAATTTCCAATTTCACTTAACACATATATGTTGTTTGAAGTTCTTACAGCTGTACCGACCAATTTCCCTGAACCTTCTCTTCTTATCTCACACTTTTGTGAATTGAAAGTAACTTTATGACCTTGGTCACACATTTGACTCACACTTAGAATATTATGTTTCATATCTTCTACCAGTAGAACATTTTGTTCCTTTTTATTCTTGTTCCTAATTTGGACTGTGCCTTCTCCAATGATTTTGGCTGAATTATCATTTCCGAAGGAGACTGATTCATTTCTTTCCTTTCTCAATGTAAGATATTTGTCTCTATCACCTGTCATGTGTTTTGAACACCCACTATCAACATACCAACCGTGTTTCTTCTACTTAGCTTGTAGGGCGACTATGCATTCTTCATTGCTATATTGATCTTGCTTTCTTATCCATGTCATTTTATGAGGTTCTTGTCTGTGACTGTTGTTATTTTATTGAGGTTCTTTAGGAGGGAATATCATTCTGCAATTTTTGGCCACATGTCCAAAATTGTTACATTTGTAACATTCCACTTCAGTGCTCAAAGATTCAAACATGTTGTAACTTCTTCTTTCTGTTTCACTAGGTCTTCTTGAGTAACCCCTTTGTGTATGAGTCTCAAAGTTGTTATTGTTCCTGTTGTTAGCTCTGCAATTCATAGCTTTATGTCCAAAATTATTACATGCATAACATATACCAAAAAATATAGTTTGATACCTAGGAGTTGAATATCTTCTGAAAGAGGGTGCTCTTATGAATCCTTATTCTTCTTGAGGCCTATCTGTCTGTTGTTGATTCTGAAATCTGAATCTTCTCGGTGGAGGAGTGTCCCTGTAATCTTCCTATCCCCTTTGATTGTTTCTGCATAGATTTTTGTATTTGTTTCTTGCTCTGTTGTTTTGGAGCTTGATCCCTTTTCTGTCTGATTGTATCCAAGTCCAGACTTGTCAAGATGAGATTTTTGACTGTTGATAATGTTATCCAGAAATTTTGAGTTATTCTACATATTTTTCTTTTGAATATCCTTTCTTAGTGTGAAAATCTCTGCTTCCAAGTTTCCAATGATATTGTCCTTTTCTTCGAGTTGTTCATTGAGTGCTTCTTCAATTATTTTATCTTCTTCTATTTGAACCTTCAATCTTGTGATCATTTTTTCTAGTTCTTGAGTTTCCTTTTTATTGTCTAGTTCTGCTTGTAGTTTCTTGTTTTTCTTCTTTTCTCTTCTGATAACTTCTATGGCACACATTAATTCTTCTCGATAGTCAACTTCTACCTCTTCAATTTTGTCTTTGACTTCTTCATATCCTTCTTCAGCTTCTTCATATTCTTCTTTGGAGTCTTTTTTGTAAGAATCTTTTACTGCCATGAATAGAACTCTTCCTGTCTCACTGTCACTAATTTCATCTTCATCTGATGATGAGATGTTTTCTTTAATGCATAAGCTTTTCTTGAAATATTTCTTTGTAGTTCTTTTGCCTTTATATGCGTGTTTTCCTTTTGAGTAACCTTCATCATTTCTCTTTTTCTTATGAGGACATTTGTTAGCAAAATGACTAATACCATCACAATTAAAACAAATTAAAGGAAGCTTGCCTCTATACCTACCACTGGTTCCCTTATTTAGTCTTTTGATGAAGTTGGCTACTTCTTCATCATCTTCCGAGATGTAGCTGTTGCTGCTATATTCTTCTTGTTCCTTTTTCTTTTTCTTTGATATTTTGGATGCTTTGAAGGATGCTTCTTTTACATCTGGATTTTCCTATTCAATTCTCATTTCATATGTTGTGAATATTCCATGCAATTCGTCCATGCTTATTGAGTTCAGATACGATATTTATTCTAGTGTTGATATCTTAGGGTTGAATCTCATATGAAGAGATCTTAGTACCTTTTGAACAATTACAAATTCTTCGATTTCTTCTCCCAATCCTATGATTGTATTCATTGTTTCGTCAAATCTTAAGAAGTAGGCTGCAATATTCTCATCTTCCTTCATTTTTAGTTGTTTGAACTGACCTCTGTAAGTTTGAAGTTTTGTTTCTTTGACTTTTGTATCTCCTTCATAAATATTTCAGAGCTTGTCCCAAATATCTTTGGCGGATTTACAATGTGCAACTTTGGTGAATATTATTTCTCCGAGACCATTCAAATGTGCATTTGTAGCTTTGAAATTATTCTTAACAAGTTTCATTGCTTTGTCATTTGTTTGTGGAACTGCTGGTACTATGTATCCATGTACAATTGATTGTCAAATTTCAAACCCCTATGCTTGTATATATTTCTTCATCCTTATGCCCAAAAAATCATACTTGTGTCCATCAAAGTGTGATATTCCATTTTTATATGAGTTGGTACTCTCCATGATCTACCTTTCAGTGGTTAAACTGATTTCTGAAGGAAACTGCTCTGATACCAATTGTTGGATTACTAAGAGGGGGGGTGAATCAGTAATAGCGTAATTATAATCCTTTTTCTCCAAATAATCCAAGTGTTATATCAATGTAGAATTATTATCCAATAAAGAGTAATAAGAAATGAACAATCACACACATACACAGTACACCAGTGTTTTATGTGGAAACCCAAATCCAGAGAAAACCACAGAATGCTTTATTTTATATGTCTTGAAGAATTACATTCATTGGAAGCACCAACTTCCTTTGTTTTCCAGATGCAACTGAAAGGAGGCTCCAACCCCCTAGTTTCTAAGGCTACAACCTGAGGGAAACTCCAAATCCCCAATTCTATGCCTACAACCAGAAGGAGGCTACAACCCCCTATGTTCTCCGGATACAACTGGAAGGTGGCTACAACCACCTATCCTTGCCCCGTCCAACCGCCCTGAAGTAGAAGTAGAATGATGGAACCATTGTCACACTATCAGTGTGAGATATACCACTGTAAACATGTACCAATAAACATGAACCATGCATCAACCTATACCTCAACCTGTAATCAACTTATACCATAAACAAGTGCATCAACCATGCACCAACCTGTACCAAACAATATGTAATCAACCTATACCATAAATAAGTGAAACCAACCATGTACCAAGTATGTACCAATCATGTTTCAATTACTCATCAACAATGACTCATCAATATGTACCAACATCATCAAATATACACCTCATGTATGTGCCAACTCATCAATTACTTGTCTCAACCATGTACCCAACTTGTACCTCAACCAAAATCCCTCATCAATTTCATCATCCAAATACGATTTTTAACTCTGAAATAGACCTGGTGTATATGATCACATAACTACAAACCTTCCTTAACTTTAACAACAAGAGACTAGCAATTTCATTAAATGTTTCTTTAGTCCCACAAGACTAGTTTTGGATTAGTCAACAACCCTAACTTGAAATAATCATAAATTTGTACCTGTAATGAATAAATATATGAAACTAATAAAAATGTTCTTCAGTGTGTTTTATGCAATTCCTCTAGGTTTCACTACTTGGAACCTCTCAAAAAAGGAGTTATGGAAAAAATGGCACACCTTGCTGAATTCTGGCTTATTCTAGAGAGCGACCTTGTAGAGAATGCCCCACATGGAATATTTGTTGAATTGATATGAAACTATTACATAGAATACTACAGACTGTAATATAACCAACACATTTTTTATTACTGAATTTGAATATGTTATGAAAGAGCTATGACATTTTTACCCGAAACACCTATTTTTGACTAGTTTCAGGACTAGCCAGAAGCCCTATTTTCCATGGAGTGTAACTCCAAAACTACAACGAACCACAAGATGAATTTTTTACCACAGATACTTGGATATTTTTCCTCAATGGAATATCAATTTCATGGTCATAATCATTCTAGAAAAAACGTTATTGCGAAAATGGTGAGATGACTTGAAAAAAACATACCTTAGAAAGCATCATCAAAAGAATTTATCCTTCCTTGAATTCCAACCTTCATTTCTTCACTTTCCTCAGAAATTTGGCTTAGATATCCTTTGGTTACCTACGAAACCTATAGGTATTCAATATTCTCAAGTGTGTCTAAAATGAGAGATCCTTTCCTCTTATTTATACTCTCCAAGTAGCTTCCTTAAAAACATCTTCTAGGTCACTTTGCCCCCTTTCCTTATTTTAGGGTTAACCCACTTCTAATTTCTCCATTAAATTTATTATTTAAATAATTTATTTTGTATTCACTTTGAATTATAGTACAATCATCACTTCACTTTATTATTTACCTTCTAAAATCTCTTAAACCACTTTGACTACTTTGACCTTTTGGGGCTTCTAGATGACATAAGAGGGTCCTCCAACTTAGTAAGGCCATAACTCTCAAACTGTGAGGATTTATGTGATGTTCCACATACCACCATAAATTTAATGACATGTACTATCTATCTAGAATAGTATTACCTTCAAATATAGAAAAATCATACCATTATCCATCAAACAAACTTGGGTTCTCCAACTTCACATGGTCATAACTCTCTAACCGTGAGGAGTTATGTGACGTTCCACATACCACTAGAAATGACATGAAAAACACTATCCATATAGAATAGTTTCCTTGAAAAATCCACTATCCTTCATCTCATTATTCCACAATTAAGCATGTGTTCTCTTACTTTGCAAAGCGTCTTCCCGTGAGGGATTTCACCATAAGGGGACCACTTTGGAGTTCATCCATATTTACTTCTTATAAACCATGACAAGACAATAATGAGTCATATTTACATAAAAAAATCTTGGGTCCATTACCCAAACCTTTGTGCTACAGGACTTTCTTCAAGGGTTGACATCATTGACAACCAACCTTAATCAACAATATTGATAGACTAAAGTAGTCAACAAGAATTTGGTGCATATTTTGAGGGGTTACAATAAAAATATTTGAATACCTAGGATGAAAATATGATCTATATACAACACTCTTATAACAGAGAAGTCCACACTTCTACTGGTAAGTCACCTTTTGAAACTTGCTTTGGGTATTTTCCACCTTCACCCTTAGATGTTGTATATAGAAATCAAGGAGGAGTGAGATAGGACCTCACAGGAGATGCATTAAAAGAAGAAACATTTGTTGAGAAGATCATGTAGATCCATTTGCAAGTACAAGAGACACTGAATAAGTCATTGGACAAGTACAAGGCTAGACATGACCAAGACATAACATAGAGAAAATTTAGAGTGGGAGACAATGTATGGTTACAACTAAATAAGGAAAGTTTGCAGAGTCCTGGTAAGAAGATCAAAGCTCTGGGATATGATCCTTTTGAGGTATTCAAAAAGGTGGGATAAAACACCTACATACTCATTCTACTCATATACATGCACATTTAATCCGAAGTGAATGTGGAGAATCTCAAAATCTATGAGCCCTCCATGTTAGATTTGGAGGAGGAGCAGGTCCTACCTTCCATAGAGTATTTAAGACCAAATGCTTAGGAAGAGTTGGAACATGAAACAATTTTGCAGAAGTGGTCCAAAACAACAAGATAGGGGAACACTACATTTGGCATATTGGGTTGAAAGGAAAACTTCCAAGCAAAGAAATTGTGTACTCCATGAAGAAGGTAGAGGAAACATTTTATTACATCATTCAATAAAGATTTCAGGGTCCAAAACCCACCATAAATGGGGACGTATGGTCCAGATTTGATCATTGTGTTTTTTTTTCATCTATCTCTATCCTTTAAGAGTGGAAAAAAATGGAGGAATCAACTTGTAGAGCCATTTTAGTAGCAGGTGCCAATATAGAAAATTAGGTTTTGAAATCGACTGGAGCCATTTTGAGGCATTAAAAAACATTTTTTGGGTTTCTAGTGTTTGAAACTTGTACACACCCCCTTGACGATGTTCTACACTACGATACCTTTCCAATGGTGCAGACTGTGTGTCAATCAGTGCTTGTATACACAAATTATGCCTTCTGCAAGTTGACCTACCATGTTGACCACCATGGTAGGAGAGGATGCCACATCAACGCTCGTTGCGCATGCATATGGGGCTAGTCATGTATGTAATTTCATGAAGGTTCTAGAAGGTTCAAAACCATATCACAATTGAGGGTTGTTTTATGGGAATATTTATCACATGAGTCTCACTGAATAATCAATAAGATCTCCCTAGGATTAACCTAGTTATCCTAGATAGAAAGGGGAGCTCTATTTCCTATGGTTCTCCTAGATCTAGAAGGAAAAACACATTTTACACTGGAAATGAGTAGATCAACATACCCTTTTGTCTTAGGGATGTTCTTGAGTGTCTTTCCTAGTGTAGATCTGCATCTCCAACTCTTTTCACCTGCTTCCTACACACAAGTAAAAAAAACAACCGACCTTTTTCCTTTCTCTAGTGTTAAGAGTAATCACTAATACCTTAGATCTATATTGATTAATCAATTACATAATAAGATCCAATTCATTCCTGAAAAAACACAAATAAGATGGAGGGAAAACCATTGATCTATTATTAATCATAAGAACATTGCATCAAGATATTCATACCTCAAATGTTGATGCAAGCTCCCTTAACCACCTTTCTCCTTGCCTCTCCTTGAAGCTCCTTGGCAAAGCTTCATTGAATTTTGGTTGTAGTAGATGAATACCTCTGTAGTTGGACAACATAATAATACCATTAAATTCTTCCTCCTCTTTCCCAAGGCTTTCCTTCATTATATATCTCTTGGAGGAGGATTGGGAGAAGCTTCTATATCTTCTAGAGGCCATTAGAGACTTGAATGATGTGAGTTCCTAGGCATTTTCCATGAAGATACAACTCATCCCTCCCCTATCACCTCATAAATCCTTGATTCTAGAAGTTTGATAATGCCTCACTTGTTAAAAACTACTAACAAGCGAGGGTCCTCGCTTTTTGTCTATTGGGTGTCCCACGAGGACCTACAAAATTTCTCCAAAAGGGGTCAAACTTTAGGAAAAATGTGTTTTCTAGATTCTACCCTGTAATGACTTACTCTCTAGCTTATAGAGTGGGAATTAAGGCTATACTAGATGCTCCCTTATGTGTGTGGCTAGGAAAGGAATGGATGGTTGAAATACATTACAATAATGTCCATGTGAGGTAATGCAAGGAGACAACAAAGGGGGTTCATAATCCAAAGAAGTCCTACAATAAAACACCAAGGATTAGAGACTATATAAACCAATCCCCTAGGTAGACATATTCAAACACTAGATGAGCGTGGTCACCAAAAAATACACTGGGGATCCATGATATGAAATGCTAGACCATGGCCATGAAAGAATACATAGTGGATGCATGTCATCAATAAGATCGTATCCATGAGACAATACAATGTGGATCTAATTCATGAAATAAATCATTGCCAATAGAAAATAAAATGTGGATCTATGTCAGAAACATAATCATAGCTACCAACTATAACATCCCCAACCACCCAGGCTGGGTCCCACTACTATAAATCCTCCTTATTTATATCTCTGATTCCAATTTGTAACATCCCCAGCCACCCAGGCTGGGATACACCACACATTTCTCCCAATAATGCTCTGACAAAACATACTGTAAAATCACCTAGCGTACTAATGAACACTGCTACTCTAAAAATCCACTACGCAGATTCTATTCTAATAACAAGTTTTTGCAATATCACTTGAAGTAATGTGCTCAACCTCCTTCTAAGTCACACCAAACTAAATTTCCCCTTTTAACACAAATTCAAGCATCATAAGTAATGCAAAACAACTGGTGGCACAGGGGAAGACCCAGGGTTCAACTCTACAACAATGCACCAACAAAACCCTAACTACCGGCAAAACCTGCAAAGTAGATGAAGTCTCACCCGAGATAGAGGCAGGGGTGGTTGCAGGACTCCAGTGTCTGCAACCTTAGCTAGGACATAGATATGTGATTGTAATACCTTAACAGAGTACTTAGTTATTACAATTCATTGTTATTTAACTTTAGTTCACAACACAACTAAACCCTAACAACAGATCAACGCAATATTCACACAGACCCAATAGATTCAAGCACTAAGAATACAAATAGAGATCAGATCTAGCATTCATTCACATTATTCAACACTAAAATATCATATCAGATTCATCTATCATTTAACATTGCACTAAGCATTGAATCACATAAACAAAAAAACGACCAAAAGCACAAATCACTCAAAACACAGGATATACGTGGTTCACCCCCATCTTGGGGCTACGTCCACCAACTCTTTGTCTTCTTTATTAGCTTCTTTCAATATTCTTATATGCACAAAGCCTCAATATCAACTTCACATAGGATAGGATATCTTCACACTCTTCGCTAGATCCTCCTTCCTTGAGTTATAGCACAAAGCCTTCCACAATCTCTTACAATCACTTGCACTTAGCTCTGCAAGTCTCACATAGTATGCATGAAGCACTTATAACTATTACTTTCACTAAGCACAACTTACAACTCTTTTATCACATAGATCGAACTATTTCCTACATCTCCTATATTTCTATTTATACATTACAAAATCAGGCCAAAACATGGGTAAACCCATGGGTCGACATCCCCATACCCATTACATAAGCCCAAAACCCAGAAAGCCATAAAAATGGGATAAGATCCTGCGATCTCCACTTCATCTTGTGCTCAACCTTCGATAGCCTGTCGAAGTCCCAAAAATAGGTCAAACATGACCAAGAATCCTCAAAACTTGGTCAAGGCCCGACAAGCCGCCAACACTCACTTGTGACTCATCCCGAGTCACTTTGATCAGGGTAGCTCTGCTTCAAAATCCTTGAGCTTGGCTCAAGCTACTTCAACTTGTTTATTTTCCATGGCCTCCTGCTCAATGAAATCTTGGATAACAACTTCGTTGATAGGTCCCTCTAGGCGTTGTTCAGTTGTAGTGACGACTTTCTCTATCTCTGCTCCTCAGACTTCTATCTCTGAGAACAGTTGTCAAGCCTCATCTTGTATAGGTTGGAGACTCTGAGTCACTTCCATGAATCTTCTCTGAATGGTGTGGACCTACTGTTGAGCGGTGCGCTGCTCCTGGGATCGTTTCATCCTTTCAAAAACTGACAGGGGCTTCAACTGTGCCTGTATTGTTTCTGCTTACTGCTTCACCTCCTTGAGTTGCGACTCCAGTGCCTTTAATTTCATATTCTTAGTGAGTTTATCATAAGTTTGGGCACTGTGATCACTTAGTTTCTTACATTACATAGTGAGGGCCTTGATTCTTTCAACTGTGCTTTGGACAGTTGCTTCTCTTTGGTCCCTTACATCCCACAGAGTACTGGGCACTGTGCGGAGCTCTAAGTCTATTATTCTTTGGTGTAGTTGCTGGATAGCTTCCGCGAGATGCTCTACTTGATGCTCGACGTAGTTTTCTACCTTGGTCTCTAAGCCTGTCACAGAGTGAATTTCTCTGTTGACTGCTTCTTTCACTTAGAGTTGCTCTGTGAGAAATTATTCTTTTTCTTGTTGAATTTGTGCTTTCTCCTCTTCAAACTTGGTCTAGAGAGAAACCTTCTCCTTCTCTACAAGTCAATGTTGTTCTACGAGTACTTCTTGCACTTGCTTTAGGGCCTGGGTGTCTTGTTTTGTTTCTTCCTGTGTGTGAAGAAGGTGAGCTTCGATCGCATCAGCTAGTCGGGGGAGTTGGGCTAGATCATCTCCCAACTCTAGTTCTCTCGATGACAGAGGCATAATGGAGACTGCGCAACTGGAATTAAGGGCCTATTGTACCCCTTGGAGTTTGACCTCGATTATTTCATACATCTCCTCCTACTTGGCTTCATGTTTCTGCAAGATTTCCTGTGAGGCATTGTTTACAGCTACGATGATGAAGTCAAAGTCATCAACAGTGAGCACAGTCTGCATCTTGGTCAAGGTGGATCTGGATTTATTTCGGGAAGAGGGTTTGGGGGGAGAAAACTTCCTCTTATTTAATGGATAAACCTCATCTCTAGGTGATGTTACTTCTCATTTATTCTGCTCATCTTCTTTTCCATTTATCTCTTATACTTCTTCATCACCCCCTCGGCCAGGTGATACTGAAGCAGTCTTTTCTGAGGTGCTAATTAAGTCTTGGACTTCTTTGGTATTCTTCTTTCTACTAGTTCCAGTTGTGTCATGTTCTTTATGAGAGGCCTCCAGGAATGGATGGTTGAAATACATTACAATAATGTCCATGTGAGGTAACATAAGGAGACAACAAAGGAGGTTCAGAATCCAAAGAAGTCCTGCAATAAAACACCAAGGATTAGAGAATATATAGACCAATCCCCTAGGTAGACATACTCAGACACTGAATGAGCATGGTCACCAAAAAATACACTGGGGATCCATGATATGAAATTCTATACCATGGCCATGAAAGAATACATAGTGGATGCATGTCTTCAATAATATCATATCCATGAGACAATACAATGTGGATCTACTTCATGAAATCAATCATAGCCAATAGAAAATAAAATGTGGATCTATGTCAGAAACATAATCATAACTACCAACTATAACATCCCCAACCACCCAGGTTGGGTCCCGCTACTATAAATCCTCCTTATTTATAGCTATGATACCAATTTGTAACATCCCCAGCCACCCAGGCTAGGCTACGCCACACATTTATCCCAATAATGCTCTGACAAAACATACTGTAAAACCACCCAGCGTACTACTGAACAATGCTACTCCAAAAATCCACTATGCAAATTCTATTCTAATCACAAGTTTGTGCAGTATCACTTGAAGTAATGTGCTCAAACTCCTTTTGAGTCACGCCATACTAACTTTCCCCTTTTAACACAAATTCAAGAAGCATAAGTAACGCAAAACAATTATTGGCACAGGGGAAGACCTAGGGTTCAACACTACAACAACGCACCAACAAAACCCTAACTACCGGCAACACCTGCGAAGCAGATGAAGTCTCACCTGAAGTAGAGGCAGGGGTGGTTGCAGGACTCCAGTGTTTGCAACCTTAGTTGGGACACAGATCTATGATTGTAATACCTTAACAGAGTACTTAGTTATTATAGTTCATTAGTATTTAAGTTTAGTTTGCAGCACAACTAAACCCTAACAACAGATCAACGCAATATTCACACAAACCCAATAGATTCAAGCACTAAGCATACAAATAGAGATCAGATCTAGCATTCATTCACATTATTCATCACTAAACTATCATATTAGATTCATATATCATTTAGCATTGCACTAAGAATTGAATCACATAAACAAAAGAACAACCAAAAGAACAAAGCATTCATAACATAGGATATACATGGTTCACCCCCATCTTGGGGCTACGTCCACCAACTCTTCATCTTTTTTATTAGCTTCTTTCAATATTCTTATATGCACAGAGCCTCAAGATCAACTTCACATAGGACATGATATCTACATACTCTTCACTAGATCCTCCTTCCTTGAGTTATAGCACAAAGCCTTCCACAGTCTCTTACAATCACTTGAACTTAGATCTGCAAGTCTCACACAGTATGCACAAAGAAATTACAACTATTACTTTCACTTAGCACAACTTACAACTCTTTTATCACATAGATCGAATTATTTCCTACATCGCCTAGATTTCTATTTATACATTACAAAATCATGCCAAAAAATGGGTAAACCCATGGGTCGACATCCCCATACCCGTTACATAAGACCAAAAACCAGAAAGCCATAAAAATGGGCCGAGATCCCGTGATCTCTACTTCATCTTACGCTCATCCTTCGACAACCTGTTGAAGTGACGCAACACACACTCTCTCCCCACACCTGCAGGTCAGAAGGTCTGCGCGCGCACAGGATATTCTTCTTTACCACGGCCTGAAGAACTCCAACCAACTCTTCTATTTCCCTATCGGGAAATTTGCACCCACAACAACTCTTCACAAGATCCCCTCTTCACACTCGGGGGATCGAACTTCGTAACTTTGCGAGGTCAGTTGTCGAGCGTTGGACCCTCGAATCCCCGAACCCCAATATGGTCAACGCTGACCTTTTCCTCTCCTATCGGGAATTTTCCTGTCGCGATTTTGGCACTCGCGATGTCGAGTAACTTTCTTTACCGACCCCCGAATCCCGATATGCTGAAATTCTGGCACACACGTGTGCTTTGACCTTTTAGCGGTCCTTCACTCCATCGACATTTTGAAGTTCGCAATATCACGAATCCTGATGCAAATGTTTCGAAACTTCTCGCCGCGAAACTCCGAAATGGTGTGCCACCTCACTTACTCCTGTGGCCCCACACCAATATTCTTGACTGTCGAGATATCGCGTATCGGAATATCGTGATTCCTGTTGCTATGTTTATGGAGTTTCAATTCACAAAACCCTGATATGACCAACCACGAGTAAATTCGACGGTCCTTGTGACTCGGATCTACGGTCCTACCCCTCCTGAGCTTTGAACCTTTAGAGAATACATCATTGTATCTCCCCTATTCCTTCGTGAGATCTGATGGCTCATGGAACTTTGCGAAATCTCCTCAGAGAATTCCGGCCGTCCGTCCTTCCTTGGTGATTTTTTTTTTTTTGCGAATGACCAAGTGTTCCTCCACGGAACTCATCCACCTGCACGCAAACTTATGACACTTATTACAAACTTCCCATCACAGCTTCCCTGCGCTATCCTTCAACAATTTCGAAGGCCTTATCCTTCCTGATCTTTCTTATAACTTTGAGCCTTAGAAAAGACTCTTGCGTGCACTCCTTGCGGAAACCTTCAGACACTTCCCAGTGCTGAAAACATTTGACTCTGCGCACACCTACAACAAAAGTTTCTCAATGCCTCACTTAGGTCCACAACCCTGAGACTTCACTCGGCCTATGCACTCCTTGCATGGCTCATGTTCCTGTCTCTACTTATGAATGAATGAGAACAAAAGCTACCTATTTGAACCCTCTGTCAATGCACTCCTTGCGGACACTTCAACTGCACTCCTTGTAGGAATCCTTGTTCAGATAGAGAAACAAATGAAACTCATTCCTTCTTCCTTTCAGACTTCAAACTCAAACATGAAATCATATACACAGCATATAAAGCAAATGTATAACAGGAAGCAAACATTCATGAGCATATCATGCAACATCAATACACAAAGAACAAACACAAAACCATGAATTTGAATCAACCTCTTTGTATTAATCCAAATGTCTGTACATGGGTGCTCTTACACATCTCTCTGCATGATCTATGCTCTTCTACTTCTGATATGTTACAATACACAATGAGGGTGTCTATATCCCGTTTCCCTCTTGCACTCTAAAACTGTCTAATCTAGAATTAAATTCTATCTACCTGCATTAACTACCTTAAATGCCTTCTACCCACTAAGGATGAGAGATAAAGGCTCAAGGTCCGTTTAAATTATACAAGTGCACCTCTTCTTAATGGCTTCATTTAAGATTACGCAACAATTCCAAGGTGATTTTCAAAATTTGGGTTGGCGCTTGTCCAATTGTCCCTTGCTTTCGCGCTGGCTCGCTTGATGTCGGTGATGCTCCTGCATCATACTCCCTCGCTTGAAAACTTTCATGGGCTCCTGTCCATGAACTCACACACAGTCTGTCCATGCTTCTGTATTTCTACTTCGGTTTCCCAGCTGGCATCTTCAACTGGATGGTTCTTTCATTTGACCAGATACTCAAAATATTTCTTTCTCCTGGTCCTCTTGCTCACCCTCTTGTCCAGTATGCACTCCATCTACGACTTATCTACAACTGGCATCTGATTCCACCACTCGATCACTGGCTACTCATGTCCAGTCTCTGCTTCCCCAGCTCTATATGGGTACAAATCTGAGATATTGACTATCGGAGAAATTTCGATCCCATCGAGTAATTCAATCTCGTAAGAATTCGTCCCAAATTTCTTCAAGACCCTACATGGCCCGATTTTCCTCATATTCATCTTATTATATGTTCCTCTCGGGAACCTTTCTTTTCTCAAGTGTGCCAGAACCAAGTCACCAACCTCAAACTGAAGTTGTCTCTTGTGCTGATCTGCTCTACGTTTATACTCCTGGCTTGAATTCTGTAATCGCTCCTTCACCTGGCTGTGAAGTTCTTTCATCGCCTATGCGAATTCTTCTGCACTAGCGCTCCTAGTTGCAGTCTGTTCTGAATCCCTCAATTCAAAAATTCCTCTCGACTGCATGCCATAGACAATCTGAAATGGACTCTTCCCTGTGCTCCTATTAACTGAGTCATTATAAGAAAATTCTGCCTGTGGTAATATGTTGTCCCACTGGCTATGGTGCTCTATCAACAAGCTTCTCAGCAAGTCTCCCAGACTTATGTTCACTACTTCGGTCTATCCATCTGTCTGAGGATGATAAGATGAACTAAATGACAAGTTAGTTCCCATCTTCTTCCATAAGGTCCTCAAAAAATGCCTTATGAATTTCGTATCTCGATCCGAAACTATACTTCTTGGCAACCCATGAAGTCGAATGACCTCCTTGAAAAACAAGTTCGCAATGTGAGTGGCGTCACTGGTTTTATGACATGGAATGAAGTGTTCCATCTTGGAAAATCTATCCACCACCACAAATATTGAATCACAACCTCTTTGTGTTCTTGGCAACCCCAATACAAAATCCATGCTAACTGCATCCCACGACCTCTTTGGTATGGGCAATGGTTGATAAAATCTCGCATTCTGCTTCCTTCCCTCCGAATGCTGGCAAATTATGCATATGTCCATGAATCTCTTGAGATATGCTCGCATTCCTAGCCAAAAATATGATTCATTCAGCTTTGTGAACATCTTGTCGTGACCAAAATGTCCTGCTAATCCTCCACTGTGTTTCTCCTTCAACAGATTCTCTCTCATGGAGAATTTCGGAATACACAGTTGATTACCCTTAAACAATAATCCTTCCTAGATCACGTACTCTATCCATTGGCTTCTGTCTCTGAGAATTTGATTCTCAGCTGCTTCATACGCCTCTTTAAAATCTGGATCATCTGCGTACATGTTCCTGAGATCATCAAAACCCAACGTTTTGACTCGGAACTCCTGCAACAACAAACACTTCCTTCTCAAAGCATCAACCACTTTGTTAGCAGCACCAGAAATATGTTTAATCACAAAAGTGAAATTCTTCATATACTCAACCCATTTGACATGTTTCTGATTCAACTTCTCCTATTGAGTCACAAACTACAGTGCATGATTGTCACTGTACAAGACAAACTCTTTCGGGATCAAGTAATGCCTCCATTTATTCAATGCCTGGATGATAGCATAAAACTCCTTATCATAAGTGGAGTATTTCACTTTTGCTTCATTCAAATTCTCACTGAAATATGCTATCGGCCTGTCTTCTTGACTTAAGATTGCCCCGATTGCAAACCCACTTGCATCGCATTTCACCTGAAATGTCTTTTGGAAATCCGGCAACACCAAAACTGGTTGTTCTATGATCTTCCTCTTCAACAGGTTGAAACTCTTCTCAGCTTCTTTTGTCCAGTGAAAAGATTTATGTCTTTTCTTCACTGTATCCATCATCACTGCACTAATTCCACTAAAATTCCTGATGAACTTTTGGTAGAAACTAGCCAATCCGTGAAAACTTCTCACCTCAAAAATATTCTTCGGTGATGGCCAATTCTTGATCACTTCCACTTTATCTGTATCCATCCTCAACTCATTTTCCGAAATAAAAAATCCCAAGAAATGAGTTATGTCTTCATGAATGAGGACTTCTTCATATTTATCAACAGTTTCTCTTGCTGCAGTTTCTGCATCACTGTAGCCAAATGCTTCAGATGCTTTTCCATTGTTTTACTGTAGATCAATATGTCATCCAGATACACAATGACAAATTTTCCGATGAACTCCCTCAGGACTTCGTTCATCAACCTCATGAAGATACTTGGCACATTTTTTAAGCCAAATGGCATAACAAGCCATTCATACAACCCTTCATTTGTTTTGAAGGCTATCTTCCATTCATCACCTTCTCTCATGCGGATTTGATGATAACCACTTTTCAAATCAATTTTTGAAAAATACTTTTCTCCACTCAAACAATCCATCAGATCATCCATCCTCGGCAATGGAAATCTGTACCTGATGGTTATCTTGTTGATTTCCCTTGAGTCAATACACATCCTCCATCCTCCGTCTTTCTTCAGACTGAGTACTATTGGAACAACACATGGACTCAAGATTTCCCTGACTAAACCTTTGTCCAACAAGTCTTGGACTTGCCTCTTGACCTCCTCATTCTATTGTGGCATCAATCTGTACGTGTCTTTGTTTGGAAAACTGGCTCCTGGTATGAGATCAATATGATGGTTCACACTTCTAATCGGTGGTAACGAACGAGGTAATTCATCCACAATTATATCAACGAACTCTTCTAGCAGTTCCTGAATCTCCTCTGGTAAATCATCCACTCTTGTGCTGGTCAAAACAATCTTCGGCTTCCTGACCACTATGAACTGTGGATCCTCCTTCTTTTTAACCTCATTAAGGAATTCCTTCCCACTCATGAGAAGTACAGTTTTGTTTACTTCCGTCTTCACCTCTTTATCCTTAATTGGAAGCAACATTTGTGTCCTCCCATTCTTCTCTAGGGTGTATGTGTTCATTCTCCCATCATGAATCACATTCCTGTCATATTTCCATGGTCTACCCAACAATAGATGACAAACATCCATAGGAATGACATCACATAATATCTTATCATTATATCCTCCTATCTTAAATTCAACTAAACATTGTTTAGTGACAGTTACCTGGTGTCCTTTCTGTAGCTACGAAACTCTGTATGGGCTTGGATGATCAGTCATCTCTAGCTCCAGCTTCTCTACCATCTCTGTAGATACGAGATTATCCATGCTACCACTATCTACAATGACCTTGCATACCCTGTCCTTAGTCTTGCAAGCAGTCTGGAAAAGTCTGGTCCTTTGGACTGAACTCTCCACCTCCTTCTTGGGTGTCAAAAGGACTTTTCGCATCATGAGCGATCTTCCGCCTTCAACGTCTTCTGCCTCAACATCCCGCCTCTGTGCTTCAGCGATGTGAGCTTCTCCAATCTCCTTCTTTTTATCTGTACACTCATAAGACTTGTGCCCATTCTTCCCACATGTGAAGCATGTTATTACTCCACCCCTTCCTCTTCCTCTACCTCTAGTACGAGGAAAAGTGTTGTTATCAGCATAATCTCCTCTCTACTCCATATGCTGCCCTCACTGTGAGGTTCCACCTCTCTCAGCTCGGGTCTGAGGTCTCTTCCAGTCCTCCTTGGGCTTCTGATATTTGTCCTGGGCAACTGATTTGACTTTGGGTTGACTTCTGCCTCAGCCCCTCTGACTCTGCTTTCGGCTCAGCTTCTCTTCATCTTTTAGAGACATTTGATAAGCATCTTCCACCGTCTGGATGGTTACCATGCTCATCTCATCCTGGATATCATATCTCAGGCCATTCATGTATCTGACAACTTTTTCATCATCGCTCTCCTGATGACCTGCCTTGATGTTCAGTTTATAGAATTCCTCAGTGTATTCTTTCACTATCATCAGCTTCTGTCTCAGGTTCTGCATCCTCCTGAATAGAGTAATTTGATAATCCCTCGGGATGAGTTTTGCCTTCAGCTTCGCGATCATTTTGTCCCATCTTTTGATCTTCTGCTTGCCCTTGCAGTGTCTGTCAGCTTGTAGTTCATCCCACCATAATGTTGCATGTCCTTTCAATCTAGTGACAACATGCTTGACTTTCTTGTCCTCTTCGACATCCTCATAGTCGAAGTATGTGTCTAGATCTCTAATCCAATCTAGAATCTCCTTTGCATTGAAGTTTCCCTCGTAAAATGGAATGTCCATCTTCTCTCTTGCACCCATCCTTGCAATAGCTCTGATCAAACGTTCATTTGATGCATCTTTGGCTGCAACTTCTTCTTCACGTTCAACCTCAACTTCACTTTCAGAATCACTAAGATCCCCTGCACTGACTGTGCGTCTTTGCGTTGTCTCCATATCTTCGAGTCTAGCTCGTAGATCATGCATCTCTCTCTCCATAACTGGATTTGTCATCTTCCTGCCTCTTCTTCGCGGCATTTCCCTATCCTCTGGTGGATCGGGTGTCTGCATGTCCCTTCTCCTTGGTGGCATGGTGAATTCTTCTCTTCTCTACTACAGGAAGCAAAGAACCTTTCTGGGCTCTGATACCAAACTGACGCAACACACACTCTCTCCCCACACCCACAGGTCGGAAGGTCTGCGCGCGCACAAGATCTTCTCCTTTACCACGACCCAAAGAACTCCAACCGGCTCTTCTATTTACCTATCGGGAAATTTTCACTCACAACAACTCTTCACAGGATCCCCTCTTCACACTCGGGGGATCGGACTTCGCAACTTCGCGAGGTCAGTGGTCGAGCATTGGACCCTAGAATCCTCGAACCCCGATACGGTCAACGCTGACCTTTTCCTCTCCTATTGGGAATTTTACTATCGCGATTTTGGCACTCATGATGTCGAGTAACTTGCTTTACCAACCCCCGAATCTGGATATGCTAAAACTTCGGAACACACGTGTGCTTTGACCTTTTAGCAGTCCTTCACTCCATCGGCATTTCGGAGTTCGCAATATCGCGAATCCTGATGTAGATGTTTCAGAACTTCTTGCCATGAAACTCCGAAATAGTGCGCCACCTGTCCACCTCACTTACTCTTGTGGCCCCACACCAATCTGCTTGACTGTCGAGATATCACGTATCAGAATATCGTGATTCCTGTTGCTATGTTTACGGAGTTTCAATTCACGAAACCCTGATATGACCAACCACGAGTAAATCCAACGATCCTTGTGACTCAGATCTATGGTGCTGCACCTCCTGAGCTTTGAACCTTTAGAGAATACATCATTGTATCTCCCCTGTTCTTTCGTGAGATCTGACGGCTCATGGAACTTCGCGAAATCTCCTCAGAGAATTCCAGTCGTCCGTCCTTCCTTGGCAATTTTTTTTTTTTTTGTGAATGACCAAGCATTTCTCCGTGGAACTCATCCACCTACGCGCAAACTTACGATGCTTCTTACAAACTTCCCATCACATCTTCCCTGCGTTGTCCTTCAACAATTTTGAAGGCCTTATCCTTCCTCAGCTTTCTTATAACTCTGAGTCTTAGAAAAGACTCTTGTACACACTCCTTGCGGCAACCTTCAGACACTTCCCGATGTTCAAAACCTTCCACTCTGTGCACACCTGCAGCAACAGTTTCTCAATGCCTCACTCAGGTCCACAAACCTGAGACTTCACTCGGCCTGCGCACTCCTTGCACGGCTCATGTGCCTATCTCTACTTCTGAATGAACGAGAACAAAAGCTACCTATCTGAACCCTCTGTCAACGCACTCCTTGCGGACACTTCAACTGCACTCCTTGCAGGAATTCTTTTTTCAGATAGAGAAACAATTGAAACTCATTCCTTCTTCCTTTCAGACTTCAAACTCAAACATGAAATCATATACACAACATATAAAGCAAATGTATAACAGGAAGCAAACACTCATGAGCATATCATTCAACATCAATACACAGAGAACAAACACAAAACCATGAATTTGAATCAACCTCTTTGTATTAATCCAAATGTCTATACATGGGTGCTCTTACATAGCTCTCTGCATGCTCTATGCTCTTCTGCTTCTGATATGTTACAATACACAATGAGGGTGTCTATATCCCATTTCCCTCTTGTGCTCTAAAACTGTCTAATCTAGAATTAAATTCTATCTACCCGCATTAACTACTTTAAATGCCTTCTACCCACTAAGGATGAGAGCTAAAGGCTCAGGGTCCGTTTACATTATACAAGTGCGCCTCTTCTTATTGGCTTCATTTAAGATTGCACAACAATTCCAAGGTGATTTTCAAAATTTGTGTTGGCACTTGTCTAGCTGTCCCTTTCTTTCACGCTGGCTCACTTGATGTCGGTGATGCTCCTACATCACGAAGTCCCAAAAATAGGTCAAACATGACCAAGAATCCTCAAAACTTGGTCAAGGGCCGACATGCCCCCAACACTCACCTGTAACTCGTCCCAAGTCACTATGATCTTGGTAGATCTACTTCAAAAGCCTTGATCTTGGATCAATAAAATTTGACTTGTTGTTGTGCCATGGCCTCTTTCTCAGTGAAATCTTGGATAACAACTTCGTTGATAGGTCCCTCTAGGAATTGTTCAGCTGTAGTGACGACTATCTCTATCTCTTCTCCTCAGCCTTCGATCTTTGAGAAAAGTTGGCAAGCCTCATCCTGTATAGGTTGGAGCTTCTAAGTCACTTCCATGAATCTTCTCTAAATGGTGTGGACCTGCTTTTGAGTTGTGCGTTGCTCCTGGGATCGTTTCATCCTTTCAACAACTGACAGGGGATTCAACTGCGCCTGTTGTTGGGTATGTGTTATATTCTTTTCATGTGTGTGTGTGTGGGTGCTTCAGATATGACAACTACATCTTTGTAAATTAATAATCTCAGATTAAGGGATTAGGGTTTTGGTATCTACGGAATACCTAAAAACATTGTATATATTGTATGGCAAATGGTGAAATTCAATATAATGAAAATAAGAAAGGTTTTCTCGGTTGAGGGTTTTTGATATAAAATCTCTGTCTACTCTGTGTATGATCCATTGATTAATTTTTGTATTTCTTAAGAATCTAAATGCATTGCTTTACTTCACAGGTTTAAAACTTACATGTGGTATCAGAGCTCATTTTTGGCTTCAGAGGGACGCCTTTGTTGTTGAGGGTTTGGCTCGGTCTTGATAGATCAAGTTTATCTTGGGTTTGTGATAAACCTGGGTTTAGTGGGAGATTTTGTAGTGGATATTCGAGTAAAGAAAGAGGAATGGCGAGCTTATCTAGAATCGAGATAGAGAACTTCAACGGTAAAAACTTTGAACTATGGAAGCTCAAGATGTAGGACCTTCTCGTAGACAAATAACAATGGATCATTGTGGATCCTGGTACACAACCTACTGGTACACCGTCTACAAGCACACAGGCTATTGGTACACAACCTACCAGTACACAAACTACTAGTACACCAACTACTGGTATGTCGAAGGAATATTGGGACAAGTTGGACAGAAGAGAAAGGAGTACTATACGACTCTGCCTGGCAGATTCGGTGTTGTTGAATGTCTCAGGAGAATCTACAGTGAAGGAACTATGGGATGAGTTAGGGAATTTGTATCAATCAAAGTCCCTGGTAAACAAGTTGTTTCTTCGAAAGAAGTTGTATCATCTTAGGAAGGAAGATGGAGATTCTGTGACAGAACATCTAAATGCCTTTAATACTTTGGTAAGTCAACTTGGATCTGTTAATATTACAATTTCAGAAGAAGATAAGTGTATTACTTTGTTATGTTCTTTTCCAGACTCTTGGGATAATCTGGTTGTAGTAATAGGTAGTACCACTCAATCTACATTGAAGTATGAGGATGTAGTTGCATCCTTGTTATCTGAAGAGATGAGGCAAAAAAACATGGATGGTCACAACACAGATGCTTTATTTGTAAGAGGGCGTACCCAAGACAAGAACCCTGGTAAGCCTTCAGGATGGAGATCTAAATCTATAGGTAGATCTAAGTCTCTAGGAAACTCTTTGAGGAAATGCTGGAAGTGTGGTAAAACAGGGCATTATAAGAAAGATTGCAAGTCTAAGAAGGTTGAAAAACCAAAGGGATCTGATAGTACCTCTTCCACGGAGGAAAACACCTCCACTGAAGAAGGAGGTGATGTTTACCTAGCATCTACAAGTACACATGTAGACCATGATGTATGGTTGATCGAATCAGGTGCGTCATACCATATGACTCCTCACAGGGAGTGGTTCTCTGAATATGAAAAATATGATGGTGGTGATGTATTCCTAGGAGATGACTCGACAACAAAAATCTTGGGACGTGGAAGGGTTAAGTTGCTACTAAACAATGGAAGGATTAGAACTCTCCCCGGGGGTCCTACACATTCCAAAACTAGTCAGGAGCCTAATATCTGTAAGCAAGTTGGGTGATGCAGGAGTGAAAACTGTATTTGAAAAGAACACTTGCAAGATGGTATGATGAGCAATGGTGTTGATGAGGGGAGTTCATTATGGAACTCTATACAAGTTGTTGGGAAGCACTTATACTAATGAGTCTAACAGTTTTGTTGTCCTTGAGCAGAAAAATGAAGGAGACAAGACCAATACTGTCCTAGAAAAGAAGACCATGCTGTGGCATCAAAGACTGGGGCATATTGGAGAAAAGGGCCTTCAAACACTACACGGTAAAGGTATGGTTGAAGGTATGTCTAATTGCAGTCTGGATTTTGATTTCTGTGAACATTGCATATATGGTAAACAAAATCGGGTAAGATTCCCATCTGGTGCTACAAGAGCAAAGGGGATCTTAGAGTTGATACACAGTGATGTGTTTGGACCTGTTCCTGTTCCATCCCTAGGTAAATCTGTGTATTATGTTTCATTCATAGATGATTTTTCAAGGAACACATG
>ML777026.1:288589-300959 GCA_009831015.1 Picea engelmannii
GTAGGAAATAACATGGATGTTATCAAGGAGGTGAAATCACAGCTATCCTCCAAATTTGACATGAAGGATCTCGGTGTTGCTAACTTCATTCTAGGAATGGAGATTAAAAGAGATCGTGCAAACAGGAAACTCTGGTTGAATCAAAGAAAATATGTTGAGATGATATTTCATAGGTTTAATATGCATGGAAGTAAACCAGTCAAGGTTCCTATTCCTATAGGTGTAAAGTTATCTACAGATCAGTGTCCCAAGACACAGGAATAAGAAGAGGACATGTCCCATGTTCCATATGCCAGTGCAGTTGGCAGTTTGATGTATGCAATGGTTTGTACTAGACCGGACATTGCACATGCAGTGGGAGTTTTGATTAGGTATATGTCAAAACCAGGGAAGGAGCATTGGACAACAGTAAAGAGGGTCTTCATGTATCTTCGTGGCACCACCAGTTATGGATTGTGCTACCAAGGAAGACCGATATTAGACAGAGTGGTGGACATACATGGCTTTGTTGATGCAGACTAGGCTGGAGATCTGGATCGCAGAAGATATACAAGTGGTTATGTGTTTAACCTATTTGGAGGAGCAATCAGTTGGATGAGAAAAAGACAAGATGTAGTGGCACTCTCAACTACAAAAGCTGAATACATGACAGCCACCCATGCAAGCAAGGAAGCAGTATGGTTACAAAGATTGTGTTTGGGTATTAGATTGGTACAACAAGAAATGATATTAGACTATGACATTCAGAGTGCAATATTCATAGCAAAGAACCCAGCTTATCATTCAAAGACAAAGCATATTGATGTTCAGTATCACTTTGTGAGAGACATGGTTGAGGAAAAGAAGGTGTTACTGGAAAAGCTTGACACTTTGAAGAATGTTACAGATTCATTGACAAAGTCTATGAACACAGAAAATTTCTCCTAGTGTAGAGTAACAAGGGGCATTGTTGCCCTGGATTGTTGACTATATAATCCCCTAGACCGCTGGATGCAAAGAAAATAACAAGTGGGAGAATGTTAGGTATGTGTTATATTCTTTGCATGTGTGTGTGTGTGGGCACATCAGATACGACAACTGCATTTGATGACCCCTTCACTCAGAGCTCTGTCTTGTGCACCGGGCGCTTTCCTAGGGGGGTCCTAGGGGGGGGCAGGTATGCCCCCCCTGGTTACACACAACGCCCCCAGAATTGTTTTTTGGGCGGTTTTTTTCTATTTTTAGTGAATTTTTCTATTTTTAGCAGATTTGTAAATTAATCTCGGATTAAGGGATTAGGGTTTTGGTCCTACGTAATACCTAAAAACATTGTATATATTGTATGTCGAATGGTGAAATCCGATATAATGAAAATAAGAAAGGTTTTCCTGGTTGAGGGTTTCCGGTATAAAATCTCTGTGTACTCTATGTATGAGCCATTGATTAATTTCTGTATTGCTTAAGAATCTATATGCATTTCTTTACTTCGCAGGTTTAAAACTTACACCTGTATTGTTTCTACTTGTTTCTTTGCCTCCTTCAGTTGTGACTCCAGTGCCTTTAATTCCAGATTCTTAGTGAGTTGCTCATAAGTCTGGGCACTGTGATCACTTAGCTGCTTACATTCCTTGGTGAGGGCCTTGATTCTTTCAACTGTGCTCTAGGCAATTGCTTCTCTTTGGTCCCTTACATCCTGCGGAGTACTGGGAACTGTGCAGAGCTCTAAGTCTATTATTCTTTGTTGTAGCTACTGGATAGCTTCCATGAGCTTCTCTACTTGATACTCGACGCGGTCTTCTACCTTTTTATCTGAGCCTGTCACATAGTGGAGTTCTCTGTTGACTGCTTCTTTCACTTCAAGTTTCTCTGCGAGAAATTGTTCTTTTTCTTATTGAATCTGTGCTTTCTCCTCTTCAAACTTGGTCTGGAGAGAAACCTTCTCCTGCTCTGCAAGTCGGTGTTGTTCTATGAGTAATTCTTGAACTTGTTGTAAGGCCTAGGTGGATTTTTCTGTTTCTTCCTATGTGCGATGAAGGCGAGCTTCTGTCGCATCAGCTAGTCGGTGGAGTTGGGATGGCTCATCTCCCAACTCTGGTTCTCCCGATGGCAGGGGCACAGTGGACACTGTGAAACTAGACTGAAGGGCTTGTTGTACCCCTCGAAGTTTGACCTCGATTCTGTCGTACATATCCTCCTACTTGGCTTCCTGTTTCTGCAAGATTTCCTGTGAGGCATTGTTTACAGCTACGTTGATGAAGTCAAAGTCATCAATAGTGAGCACAGTCTGCATCTTGGTCAAGGTGGCTCTGGATTTATTTCGGGAAGAGGGTTTCAGGGGAGAAACCTTCCACTTATTCAATGGATCAACCTCATCTTTAGGCAATGTTACTTCGGCTTTCTTCTTCTCATCTTCTTTGCCATTTATCTATTCTACTTCTTCATCACCTCCTTGGCCAGGTGATATTGAAGCAGTCTTTTCTGAGCTACTGCTTAAGTCTTGTAATTCTTCGGTATTCTTCCTTCTATTGGTTCTGGGTGTGTCATGTTCTTTGTGAGCAACCTCCAGGCTGTCAAGTTTGTGATCAGACATATCCATAGGGTCAATGGGGATAAGGAAGTCTATTGACCAGTCCTTAATTATCTCCTCGAGGTCCTCTTCTATAAACTTTTAGTACAACTGAAGCTCCTCCTTATGTTCATCTACTCACATAGTGATATTTATGAAGTGTCGTTCTACGCAGAACTTCATGAGGGGTCAGAACCATTGTAGGGTGTTCAGTGTCATGCAAGGTTTAGCTTTGATAGCTCTCTTCAGCTAGAGATAGTATGTGTGAAAGACTACGTTTGACTGCCACTATTTTCCCATATTGATTGAGTACCAGAACATGGTGAACTTCCTAGCAAGCGGCTTGAACAACTCAGTGTCTAGGAAGGTCACACCTTCCGGCATCTCCCAAGAAACAAACACGATGAGGATCAGGAGCCAACTAAAGTGGAACTCATAGCCTTGATCCTATGCTTCATGGAAGTCTAATTCCAGATGATTAACTAGGTACTTTGCCTAGTTCATCTATACGCCTTCCATGCATTTCCCTGCGAGGTCAACAACAAAGAATTTGACCTGCATCGGTCTGTTCTTCCTTACTAGATTTCCTGTGATTAATTAACATACTAGGAGCAGTGCGCCATTCTGGATGGAAGCTACCTTATAGCCTCGTGTTCCCTTCTCAACATCATCGTATGTATCCTTGATCTTCTTTGCTAATGTGCGATCTGTGGCTTTCCTTGGATAGAAGTCCTGCGGGTCAGGTCCTTGCATACTTAATATGGTGATCCTATGTATCAGTGTCACATCGACTGTGATACGATGGTCTAGCCATAAGTAGATACCATGGTAACATGAAAGTAGGAGCTTGACACAAGTGTTAACTTCTTGGTGCCTTCCAAAGTGTGGGATTTTCATTACATTCAACATGGTGGACTGTGCGAGGTTCATCGTCCACAGATGGGGGATTATTTTTGAGTTCTTCCCCTTCGTCCTGGTCAAGTATTTATATGGGGTGAGCATGTTGTGGTTCTTGCGGCCTCCTAAGTTGAATTCTTTGAAATTCAACATTGCGATCTTGTCCTACTGCACTCTAACTATGTGTATCCCCTTCGGGAGGTACGCAGTAACCATGGTGTAATCAAAATCTCTCAGTACACTATAACAACTCACCGTGTAGGCTAGAGGCAGGATGTAGTCAGGTAATATGGTCAGGATTAGCTTCGCATTTGCTAGGTCATATTTGTGCTTGGTTCTCTTTCCTGTGATGACTCGGGATGGTCTGGATACATGAGTGATCGATGGAGAGGCTTGTACTCCTCTCGTCGATGATTCTTGTACCCCCACATACATAGACATTACTCTTTCAGTCATGAGGTCGATGAGTACCTCATTCACAGAGTCTTCGACTGCGCTAAGTTCTTCAGACATACACGCTCGTGGTTGAATATCTCGGGTTTGAAGAATAACTACTCAATGCAACAGGATGGATGGTGATAGTGCGATGATCAGTGTGAAAAATAAACTTATGTGTGGGCTCAGATAATCACGGTTGGAAAAAGTGTTCTTGGTGCAAGGTTCAATGGAATAAGTGGATAACTAGGCAATGGATCTCTCCAACGGGCGAGAAGCCTTCATTAATTCATTTAGGTCTATTATGGCATAGTCCCAACGGTCTGATGGTGGGCTTCCTGACCATAAATTCCATTCTACCCATTCGGGGTATTGGTATAATGGTTATACTGTTCCCAATGGCTATATTTCTTTGCCATGGCGAAGTGCCATGTGACACTGTTCCGATATCCTGACGAAGTTCAAGTTTTGTAAATTTTCCTTCTGCGAAGTTCCCTCTGGAACCTTCTGTAACTTTTCGATCTTTGATCTCTTCTTACTTAGTTTTCTAGCCTCTTTCCAGTGAGATTCGTCTTGGTATTCCTCTTTCCATTCTGATTCTTATCTCCTCTTGGCATAGTAACTTCACGATGTTGAGATTCTTTCCTAGGATTCAAGGGAAATACTTCTTCTTTATCTGGGGTAGGTGCTTTAGTCTTTTGTGAGTCTTCTTGTGTTCTTTCAAGTTCGATATCTAAGTTTCTGGTTCTAGATAGCTTCGATTTGTTCTCCCGTTCTTCAATAAAGTGTGTGATCCTCCTAGTCATGAAATCTTTTAATTCTTGTTTTTTATGCTCTAAGACTTCTTCTCCTTTCCTTCTGGCCCGATCCCTTTCAATCCAAGGTCTTCCTAGTAATATAGCAAATGGGGCGTTGTTCTCAATAAATTTAACAACTTTAAAATCTTCTTCTATCAAAGTTCCATGAGAACTCATAGATATTTGGGTAAGTCTTCCACATAGGGTTATCAACTTTCCTCTAAATAATCCTATTCCCCTAATGAAGAAATCATAACAAGATTTCCTAAAGTTTCCCAAGTTCTTTCTATCATAATATTCACATGTATTTCTTCATCCAGAAAACAGTCAATGTCGAATTCTTCTATTCTTGCTTCTATGCACTCTTTTCCTTTGAAGATCTTCGATAAGTTGATATTTCAGTGGTCATTCAAGGTTTCTTTCATTTGCTGCAATACATACTCTAATTCTTTCAGGGTTTCTTCCATGGTATTGTTTGCTTGACCTTTCTCATGGTCTTCTTGTCTCACATTCATTTTTTCAAGCTTAGCTATCATTATAGTGCAATCTAAAACTTAATGGTCCATAGCTTTACAACAAAGACAACTAGATCTTCTACTAGGAAATTACTTATCTAGATGTCCCGATCTTCTGCAACTGTAACAAAGGGTTAATCCTCGTTTTCTTTTAAATGATCCCCAACCTTTCCTATACTTCACACTAGGATCATAGTAGATAACTTGGAAAAAAGTCTTTCTAGGATCCTGCATCCATTGGTTAGTCCAAACATTCTTTCTATGCATAGGTATAACATATATTTCACTATTCTTATCGGATATACTTACATCAAATCTTCTTTCTTCTAGTTGCACCCTAGTTTTCAGGCTAAGACAAAATTTATCAAACATACCTAGATCCATATTCTTGAAACAAAAATTTCCACTCATCTTTATTTTAGCAGAGCACAAAGCTTCCATATCTAAAACTTTTCACTATTCTTACCTCTATCAGAGCACAAAATTGTTCAGATCTTACCTCTTTTCTTCATATCTACCTCCTTCCTTAGCACAGATCTTCACAAGTCAAGAAACAAATCTAGGCACAAAGTTTTCTTTCTTTTCTTTAGTTCCAAGCAATCATAGTTTCAGGTTAGATCTTCGCACATAGATTCTTCTTCCTCAGTTCCCAACAATCATAGTTTCAGTTTAGGTCTTCACAAAAAGATTCTTCTTCCTCAGGTCACAACAATCACAGTTTCAGGTCAGGTCTTCACACAGAGCTTCTTCTTCCTCAGTTCCCAGCAATCACAGTTTCAGGTCCCAAAAACAGAACCATTTTTTGGCACAGGGACAGACCCAGTGTTCAATGCTACAACAACACACCAACAAAACCCTAACTACTGGCCCTTTCAGCAACACCTACGAAGCATATGAAGTCTCACCCAAGGTAGAGGCGGGGGTGGTTGTAGGACTCCAGTGTCTGCAACCTTAGCTAGGACACAGATCTGTGATTGTAATACCTTAACATCGTACTTAGTTATTACAGTTCATTAGTATTCAGCTTTAGTTCACAGTGCAGCTAAACCCTAACAATAGATCAACACAGTTTTCACACAGACCCAATAGATTCAAGCACTAAGCATACAAATAAAGATCATATCTAGCATTCATTCACATTATTCATCACTAAACTATCATATCAGATTCATCTATCATTTAACATCGCACTAAGCATTGAATCACATAAACAAAAGAACAACCAAAATCACAAAGCATTCACAACACAGGATATACGTGGTTCACCCCCATCCTAGGGCTACGTCCACCAACTCTTCGTCTTATTTATTATCTTCTTTCAATCTTCTTATATGCACAGAGCCTCAAGATAAACTTCACAGAGGATAGGAGATCTGTGCACTCTTCACTAGATCCTCCTTCCTTGAGTTATAGCACAAAGCCTTCCACAGTCTCTTACAATCACTTGCACTTAGCTCTGCAAGTCTCACTCAGTATGCACAAAGCACTTATAACTATTACTTGCACTTAGCAAAACTTACAACTCTTCGATCACATAGATCGAACTGTTCCCTACATCGCCTAGATTTCTATTTATACATTACAAAATTGGGCCAAAATATGGGTAAACCCATGGGCCGACATCCCATACCCATTACATAATCCCAAAACCCAAAAATCCCTAAAAAGAGGCTGAGATCCCATGATCTTCGCTTCGTGTTGTGCCCTGCCTTCGAAAACCTGTCGAAGTCCCAAAAATAGGTAAAACATTACCAAGAATCCTCAAAACTTGGTCAAGGGCCAACAACAACTGCACTCGATCATACTATACACACAACACTATTGTGCGTGTAACCATTCTGGCATCATTACCAAATATATTCTACTTGTATGTGTAGACTGCTTCCCTGTACACACAAGTAAACCTAGATTTTTATGCACACAGAGTATTCTCTGTGCACATGACCATTCACACCTCTTCTTGAAGGCTCATAACCCAAAATCATAAGTTTAAATTACAGGAAAACTATCAACACCATACTCATGCACAAATACAAATATAGGATATAAGCACCATACTTACATGCACAAACAATATTAAACATGATAAAAACAATTGTTTATATGCGACAACATACAAGAATTAATCCATATTAAACATAGATAAACAAGCACATAGAAAATGAGACAAGCACATAAGAAATTTATCTTTTATGAAAGTCACCAACTACGCACATAACTCAGATGTTCCTCCTAACCATATAATTTGTTGCTCATAAGATTTCAACAAAAATTCACCCCCGAGCTGGGGCTTAATTCCACTAGGGAAAAAGGGTTCCTAGTGAAAATATAATCTCTGATGTTCAACATAATTGCTCAGTCCATGGTGCCCATTGTTGCAACTATCCTATAGTCTCTCATTCCCCATGCACCTTTCACACCCAAGGAAGTGTGCCCCTTCTCTGCTCAATAGCCCTTCAACCACCCCACTTCCTTTCTATTTTTATCAGCAACATGCCCGATAGGAAGTATCTTAACCCTACAACTAATACCCAATGCACCAAGGAACAATTCCCAACAAAACTATCAACTTGAGAGTATGCTCACGGGCCTGACAACCCGCCTCTTCAACAAAAAATATATCACCCAAAGAAAATTCTCACGGGATTGACAACCCGCCTCTTCAACAAAAATACTTTGGATACAAAATATAAACCCCTTACAAACTTCTTTGCAGATAAGGTAATAGTCAGATTTTCCCCAAATACTCCAACCCCTTCTGCTCACAAGAAAGTGAATAATGAATGATCCTGCCAAAATACACTAAGGACAAAAATATATATTTCATGCCTTAAAATTGACACTTGTCACCTTCAGAAGAAGATTTAGCCACTTGGTGACTCATTCCCTATCCTCAGGAATTTAGTATAAAATAATTAATCCATGACATACACTTTTTCCGAAAATATTATAAAATATTCCCTAAAACTTAATTCTTGCCCCCTTTTCCCTTTTTTAGTGGATTCAACCCCCATCTATTTTCTTTTGAGCCTGTCTTTGTGCAGAGATGTAATCTTATATTAATACTTGAGTATGATTACAATTTACATGGATAAGCACACTGGCCTATCTACATCCCGACTTACCATCCTCATAATCACACAAGATTTTCGGCCTCATTACACACACACACACACACACACACACACACACACATGTAATGAGTCCGGAAATCATATGTGATTCCCAGCTTGGTGCACACTCATCTTGGTTCCCACTCTCAGGTCATTCTTGCACACCTACACAAGTGTATACAACACTGTGAAATGTGTGCACCCTTTCTTTGATATGCCACCATGTACACTTACCCAAGTGTGCACAACACTATGTAATGTACACACCCTGTCTTTGATAGTAATTCTCCATGCACTACTTAGGGGTACGCAACACCAAAACATAGTGCCAACAGATCACCATCCTATATGTACATTTACATTTACAATTGGTACCATAACTCACCATTCTATATGTACAATTACAAAGGGTTCAGATTAGGGACGTTACATTCTCATCCCATTTATTTATGCACTATCCTCAGTGCATTATATACACATGTACATACAAAAATTTCAAAAATATTAAAAAATATGTGGACTTTCTACCCTCATAGCATCCTCGCACTCCCAAGTTGCATCCTTAGGACCATACTAGGTCCATTGGACCTTTACCAACATCATGACTCAATTCTGGAGCTGTTTGAATTTATGATCCAATATGAAAACCAGTCGCACTTGAAAATCACCTTCTGGCTCCACCTAAATCACATTTCAATAAATAATATGATTAACATTAGTTATGTACTTTTTAAGCAATGACACATGGAAAAAATTATGAATATACAAGGATGAAGGAAATGAAAGCATATATGCAACAAGACCAATCCTCTCTAGGATTTCAAATGGCTGACAATAGGGTGCTGCCAACTTAGAAAAATTCCCCAACTTCAGGGAATTTCATCTAGATTTAACTTTCAAAAACATGTGGTCTCCCACTTAAATTCTCTATGGATTCTGTCATTATCTGCCCAAATTTTATGCATGTCCTGGGAAGCCTTTAAATTATGCCTTATGTTTACCATCTTCTCTTCTATTTCCCGAAGCATATTTGTCCCAACAACTACGTGGTCTACTGGGTTATCTCAACTCACTAGTGTGTTGCACTTTCTACCATAAAGTGATTCAAATGGGCTCATATTTAAATATATTTGATACCCATTGTTTTAATTAAACTATACCTAATGAAATTAGTGCTCCCATTTTGATGGTTTATCCATCACATACAACCTGAGCATATCTTCAATCACTCGATTTACTCTTTTTGTGTGACCATCTGTCTCAGGGTGATATGTTTTGCTAAAGTTCAGATTTGTTCCAAATCCTTTGAATGTCCCTTTCCAAAAGTTCAAGGTGAACTTGGAATTTCTATCAGACTCAATTGTCTTAGTTACACCACGCAATTTAGCAATTTCTCACATGTATATCTCAACAATGTTGGTTTCCTTGTGCTCCGACTTCACTAAAATAAAATGGGAATATTTAGTAATATTGTCCACCACCACCATAATATAATCATGTTTCTTAGTAGTCCTATGCAACTTAGTAATAAAATACATGTTCACAACTTACCACTTCCACTCAGAAATGAGAAAAGGATGTAGCAAACTAGCTGGATGTATATGCTCAACTTTGACCTTTTGACATTCAAGACATCTAGCAATAAAATCAACAACCTCCTTTTTCATACTTGTCCAATAGTATTGATTTTTTACTATGAAAATTGTCTTCTGGTAGCCGAGATTTCCAACATAAGGAACTTTAGGAATCTCCAAAAATAATATACTTTTCAACACTTGATCATTCGACACATAGAATCTGCATCTATACATGAGGATTCCATCCTCTCTTAGCTCGTAACCTTCAAACTTTTGTTGTCATATACCTTGCTGTAAAGTCTCATTTGTGTCCATATAGCACTAGTTTGATTAGGAAACCTTGAAAAATTTGTTGCAAAAATATGACTGGTACATGCCAATGGTTGTAGAATGCATTTCATGAACCCTCCTACGGAGTGCGTCAACCACTTTGTTCTCCTTTCCTCTTATATGATTTATGTAAAATTCATACTCACTAAGGAATTATAACCACCTACTTTGTCTATAAGTTAAACTTGGTTGTCCAAACAAATACTTCATACCACTATGGTATGTCCTCAACTCAAATATTTTACCCATAAGATAATTCCACCAAATCTTCAAGGAATGCACTATGGATTCCAACTCTAAGTCGTGAGTAGCATAGAACCCTTCATGATATTTTAATTGGTACATGGTAACAATTGTAGCATGCATCTCATGCACCCTCCTACTGAGTGTGTCAGCCACTTTGTTCTCCTTTCCTCTGATATGGTTTATGTCAAAGTCATACTCACTGAGGAATTCTAACCACCTGCTTTGTCTAGCATTTAAAATTGGATTTACAAATAGAAACTTCAAACCACTATGGTCTATCCTTAGCTCAAATATTTTACACATAAGATAATGCCGCCACATATTCAAGGCATGCACTATGGCTTCCAACTCTAAGTCATGAGTAGCATAGAACCTTTCATGATCTTTTACTTTCTTGATTCTATTCTAATCACAAGTCTGTGCAGTATCACTTGAAGTAATGTGATCAACCTCCTGTTGAGTCACACCACACTAACTTTCTCATTTTAACACAACTTTAATTAGTGAAAGTAACTCAAAACAACTATGCATGAGCATACTAGAAACACAACATTACTGTGTGCGCAACCGTTCCAGCGTCATTACCAAATATATCCTACTTGTATGCACAAACTGCTTCCTTTTGTGCACAAGTAAATGCAGCCTCTGATGCACACAAAGTATTCTCTGTGCACATAACCATTCACACCTCTTCTTGAAGTCTCATAACCCAAAACCACAAGGTTAACTTATAGGAAAATTATCAACATTCGTCATACTCATGCACAACTACAAATATGGGCTATAAGTACCATACTTACATGCACAAGAAATATTAAACAGAATAACAAAAAATACTTATATGTGAGAACATACAAGAACTAACCCATATTAAATACTAATAAATAAGAACATAGAAAATGAGATAAGAACATAATACACTTATCTTTTATGAAAGTCACCAAAATGCTCGCAAAACTCAGACATTCCTCCCATCCATAGACTTTTTTTCTCATAAGATTTTAGCAACAGGTCACCCCCAAGCTAGGGCTTAACTCCACCAAGGAAAAAAGGGTTCCTATTGACAGGATAAGGTCTAATACTCAACATAATTACTTAGTCCAAGGTGCCCACTGCTACAACTATTCTACAGTCTCTCATTCCCCATGCACCTGCCACAGCTAAGGAAGTGTTCCCCTTCTCTTCTCAACATTCCTTTGGTTTCCACACTTCCCTTCCATGGTTACCAAAAACAGGCCATATAGGAATTCTCTGAGCCCTACAACTAATTCCCAGCGCACCAGGGAACAATTTGCTGGATCATGTTGTCATTGATGCCAATGGTTTGATTGATTGATGTCAAGTGGTTGATTGATGTCAAATGATTGATTGATTGATTATTGATGTAATATAATATGTATTTTCCTTGATGAGAATGCATAGGTGAAGATTGATCAATGAGTTGACATTGATATGATGAAGATGGATCAATGAGTTGTCATTGATACATGATGAAGATGGATCAATGTGGTTTCATTGGTATATGATGCATTGTTGGAAAAATGTATAGATGACTCATTATTGTCTTATCATGATTGATAAGGTGCACAAATGGATGAACTCCAAAGTTGTCCCCTTATGGTGAAATCTCTCACAGGAAGATTCTTTACGGATTGAGTTATCTTAGAAGAAAGGTTGGAGGACCCATGCTTGTATGTGGAATAATGAGATGAAGATCAAGGAAATTGTTGGTGAAACTATCCTAGATGGATATTTCTTGTCATTCCATTTTCGGTGGTATGTGGAATGTCACATAACTCCTCATGTTTTGATATTTATGGCCTTACGAAGATGAAGGACCCCCACATGAAGGCTTGAAGCCCCCAAGGTCAAAGAAGTCAAAGTGACCTAAAAGAAGAAATCATTATTTAAATGA
>ML777026.1:315417-328997 GCA_009831015.1 Picea engelmannii
TGACACATGATTGGTACATACTTGGTACATGGTTGGATGCACTTTTTTATGGTACAGGTTGATTACAGGTTGGTGCATGGTTGATGCACTTGTTTATGGTACAGGTTGATGCATGGTTGATGCATGGTTCAGATTTATTGGTATAGGTTTATAGTGTAATATCTCATAGTGATAGTGTGACAATGGTTCCATCATTCTACTTCTACTTCAGGGTGGGAGGACGGGGCAAGGACAGGTGGTTGTAGCCACCTTCCGGTTGTAGCCGGAGGACATTGGGGGTTGTAGCCTCCTTCTGGTTGTAGCCAAAGATTTGGGGAGTTGGAGCTTCCCTCAGGTTGTAGCCTGAGAAACTAGGAGGTTGGAACCTCCTTCCAGTTGCAACTGGAAAACAAAGGAAGTTGGTGCTTCCAATGAATGTAATTCTTAAAGACATATAAGAAAAATCATTCCGTGGTTTTCTCTCGATTTGGGTTTCCACGTAAAACACTGGTGTACTGTGTATGTGTATGATTTTTCATTTGCTATTTACTCTGCAGTTATTGGATAATAATGCTTCATTGATATAGCACTTGGATTATATGGTTAAAAGGGATTAAATTTCTCTATTACTGATTCACCCCCCCTCTCAGTAATCCAACAAGTGGTTAACCCTAAAATAAGGAAAATAGGTTAAGTGACCTAGAAATGGGTTAAGTGACCTAAAAATGGGTTAAGTGATCTAGAGGATGAAAGTATAAATAAGATAGCAATGGTCTCCTGTAGATCATCCTTTTTGTGGATCAATGGAGAGCTTCTTGTGAGAATATCTTTTGGAGTATTGATGGAGAGCTTCTTGAGAATTTTTGGTGTGGAACACTTGAGCATATTGAATATCTATAGGTGACTGAGGTAACTAAGGATATCCAAGCCAAATTTCAGAAAGAAGGTGAAGAAAAGAGGGACGGAATTGAAGGGAGGATAAATTATTTTGATGATGCTTTCTAAGGTATGTTATTTACAGGTCATCTCACCATTTTCGCTATAACATTTTTTCTATAATGATTCAAGATTTGAAATTGCTATGAAATTGAGAAAACATACTCAAGTATCTTTGGTAACAAATTCATATTATGGGTCGTTGTATTTTGGGAGTTACACTCTGTGGAAAATAGGGTTTGTGGCTAGTCTTGAAACTAGTCAAAAACAAGTGTTTTGGGTAAAAATGTCATAACTTCTTCATAATAGATCCAAATTCAGTGAGACCAAATGTGTGGATTAGGGTATAGTCTTTAGTATTTTGTGTAATAGTTTTAGATCAAGGCAATGATCATTTTGTGCGAGGAACACTCTACAAGGTCGCTCTCTAGAATAAGCCAAAATTTAGCAAGGTATGCCATTGTTTCTATAACTCCTTTTCTGAGAGGTTCCAAGTAGTTCCACCTTGAGGAATTAGATAAAACAAACTGAAGAAAATTTTGTATCAGTTTCATATATTTATTCATTACAGGTACAAAGTTATGATTATTTCAAGTTGGGGTTGTTGACTAATCCAAAACTAGTTATGGTTGAAACAAGCAGTTGATGAGTTGACACATACATAAGGTGTATAGTTGATGATGTTGGTACATATTAATGAGTCATGTTTTATGATTATTTGACACATGATTGGTATATACTTGGTACATGGTTGGATGCACTTGTTTATGGTACAGGTTGATTACAGGTTGTTTGACACAGGTTGGTGCATGGTTGATGCACTTGTTTATGTTGACATATTGATATCTATTGAGGATTGTGGAATCATCTCAGTTGATGCTGAGAATGTAAGATGAGTCTTTCATATAGAGCTAGTTCTCTTGTATAGTTGTACTCTATTCAGTTGTTACTGGAAAACCCCCGGATTGAAGTCCATAATAAAAATAAAAAGTGTACATACATATTGTGTTCTTTGTGTTCCTTGTGGAGGTGATTTGTTGATGATATGTTGCTAATATATGTTGCTGATATGTATTCAAATCTAACTGATTATAAGTGACAGAAATGAGTAATGAGAAAATGTTGAATGTTAACTAAGGAGTTTTTGTGTAAGAGGGAAGTTTTGGGAAAAACATCCCCACACTCATTCACCCCCCCCTCTAAGTGTGGTAGGTGTGTCCAACACAATTCCCAACAAAATATCACCTGGAGAGCATGTTAACGGACCTAAAAATTCGCCTCTTCGATAACAAATATCTCACCTAGAGAGACTACTCACGGGTATGATAACCCTCCTCTTCGACAAAAAAACTCTAGATACAAAACAAAAATCCCTTACAAACATCTCTCCAGATAAGGCGATAGTCAAATTTTCCCTAGATAGTCTGACTCCTTATGCTCACGAGAAAGTGAATAATGAATCATCCCCCACAAATACACTAATGCAAACAATATATATTGCTTTTTTTAAACTCTACACTTGTCACCTTCAAATGCAAATTTAGCCACTTGGAACTCATTCCCTACCCTTAGGAATTTAGGATAAAATAATTTATCCATGACATACACTTTTTTTGGAAATATTATAAAATATTCCCTAATACTTAAGTCTCACTCCCTTTTCCATTTTTTGGTGGATTCATCCCCCCATCTCTTTTTTCTGAGTCTCTCTGCATGCAACAATGTAATATTATATTAATACTTGAGTATGATTACACTTTACATGGATAGGCTCACTGGCCTATCTGCGTCCTGACTCACTAACCTCATAATCACACAGGATCTTTGACCTCAATACACATACACACACACACACACACACACACATATATAACTCAGCTTGGTGCACACTCCCAAGTCATTCTCGCAGACTTACCTAAGTGTGCACAACACTGTCAAATGTGTGCACCATTTCTTTGATATGCCACCACGTGCACTTACCCAGGTGCATGCAACACTATGAAATGTGCACACCCTGTCTTTGATAGAAATTCTCTCCACACTAATCAGGTGTGCATAACACCAAAAAGTAATGCCAATGGCTCACTAGCCTATATGTACATTTACATTTACAATTGGTACCATGGATCACTAGCCTATATGTACAATTACAAAGGGTTCAGATTAGGGACATTACACCAACATATACAATGTGGACCTATGGCACAACATATAGATGGCAAGAAGACAACGAGAACTAAGGAGACTTCCCCCGAAGTCTTCATATACAAGTGATATACAGATACTCCATCACAACATAAGTGGGGATGTTGTAAAGGAATGATGTGGCACAAAACCCAAGTTCTTCATCCCAAACCTCAATGATACAAATCTGAAACATGCAAATAAATTATCTGATGTCGAGCATGGTAGAAATCTTCTAATTACCAATCATTGATATTGATCCGAAATGATCTTTTAAGACTATGGTTGAGTTTCAAAAACATGAATTCATTAACCAATTAGGAATTTATGGAAGAAACATAAATTAATGAGATATCATAGAAGCCATAATAAGAAATGAATATACGAAAGTAAGCACAAAGAATCAACAAACCATAACAACAAAGTTGTTAACAGAGTTCAACAATATTGCCTATGTCTCTGGGCCTTTGTTTCAGTGGGTGAGGCTTTCATATTTCTCTTCAATGCTTCAAACGTACATTAGAAAAGTGTTAAATGGATTTCAAAATGGTCTAGTTGTGTTCTTATTGACCTCAAGAACCAAACACAACTAACAACACTAAAAATGGTTGAGGGTAGCTCTCGGAATTGGCTTGCAAAGTTCCCCTCCTCAATGGCTTCCCTGCATAAAAATGACTATGGCTTCACAATTCTACAACATTTCTCCTCTTCTAAACCTCTCTAAGGCTGCCAAGAACCCATGGTTTATTTAAATTTGAAGTGGGCATCAACCTCCCAACTTCCTCCCAATATATAGCCTCAAATAAGGCTCCAGATCTCCCAAAAATGGGCAAAATCCACTAAAAACAACTAAAATCAGCATAAAATTTATACAATATGGGTTTAAAACCCAATATTTGCAATTATACAGGGCACAACCCCTTTTTCCTAGATCTTGGTCGCATGGGACATGGCCATGTGTCCTCGGGATAGTACTACGTTGTCCCCTTTGATCTTGGCTCCTAGTCTTATGGCTTTGGTCCATGTGGCCAAGTCCTTATACTCCACGTGCCCATATGGTTAACCCCTGGTATTTATCCCCTGGTTAGACGAGGTTGGCCCCCGTCGACCGGGGATTATCATGAAATCTGCACGTAATGTCAATTCAAATGCATAGTGCATGATTTGGATAGCAAGAACCACCCTTAGCGGAGTTGGTTAACCCTTGGTTGTTAGGTTGTTGCACCCACAGAGGTGGGGAGTTCGAATCCCCTGGAGCCGCAACAATTTTTGAACTAGTCATCATTGAAAAGATCCAGGGTGCCACATGGTGCCCTCTGATGAGGCCACATGTCAATCTATGATTGGTCTATACCATACAGTCACCAGTACAGTCAACGTACCACGTCATCACCGTATTGGCCAGTCACCTACCACGACACTTGTCGCAAAACCACATGTCATGCCACGTCACATATGTACTCAAACTTTACCCTACCATGTTAGCATCCATACAGCCCAATTTTCATCCATACTGCCACATGTCAGCCTGCTATTGGGCCACGTCATGTACAAAATTCCACGTGTCATCTATACAACACCACGTGTCAAATCCATACAGATTCCAACTCAGCTCAAAAATGCTAATTTTGAGTGACACGTGTCATCTCTTGGTGATGCCATGTTAGCATGATGTCATGATGACTTCACCTATCATACTGTTGACATAAGAAGTACGACTTGTTGACTTTGACCAGTTGACTTTTTTGCTTGTTTGGGAAATTGGTCAGAACACGATAACTTTCACATACGATGTCCATTTGCGAAAAAAAATATATGGTCAGAATTAGCACGGTGATACATGTGAAATGGAGTTGGTTTCGTATGATTCTGAGAAATTTGATATTTAGGCCTTCTTGGATCCATTTTGGATCATGCCTCCCCACTAAGATCTTTTGGTCCTCCAAAAGGGTATTAACTAGTCATCAAGTGCGGGATAGGCCACCCCACTTGTTCTCTATATTTAAAATATGTCTTGTGCACCTATCTCATCAAGATCAACTGCAAAACAACCATGACAACTGACAACATATTGTTAGCCACTTTTACTCTTTCACATCTAACTGAAGCCACTACCATCCATGTTGAAAACATTAGCAACGATAACATCAGAAATATGACTGCAAATGAGCTAATAGGTCTGTAGTACTTGCACAACATTAGCTAATATTGAAGAAAGTATGTTTGAACTTCCATTCTAGAACCATCTCATGTTCATGATTAAGATCAATTTCTTGATTTGGCACAATTATAGGTGTGTTTCTTTCATAAGCTACCCTCCTTAATTGTTCCATTGTTTGAAGGGATTGATATGCTTTAAAGTGATGAGCATGTACAACATATTCATTGCCTTCTTTGATTAAGTGATATTGATTATGTTCCCTATAAAATATTTCTTTGTGATCATACAAATAAGGACTACCTAAGACCATTCCACATTCATTGAGTGGCACCACATCACACGTTACCGCATCCACAAACTTTGATGAAAGTGAAAACTTTAAAGTGCATCGCTTTGTTATGTGAAATTTATGATTGTTTCTTATCCATTTAAGTGAGTAAGGTTTATGATGCATATTAGTGTTTAATCTCAATTGTTTAACCACTTCCTATGAAATCAAGTTAGATTGAGATCCACTATATATCAATTTATCAATATTAGTATGTTTCATGATCACCCTTATGTGAAACAATTTGCATCTAGAATCATATCCATCACCAATTTTACCTGTCAAACCAATTGTTGTGATCTTAGTCTCATCACCTTAATCATATCCCAAGTCTGTTGGCCATGTTGTTGTTGCAACTTTTTGCCTCCCTTTATTTTCTTTGAACCACTTCGGTCTCTTCTTTGGGTGCAATTTCTAGCAATTGTCATCATCATTCCCTTGTTTCTTGCAATGCTTGTAAGAGAGCTTATCTTCCCTTCTTGTCGCTGAATTTTATTTATTTCCATTCCCCTTCCTTTTGTCCTCTTTCCTCAAAGATGATTCCCCTGATACACCAACTCTTACTTTCCCTACTTCAATGTATGTTGCTTGAACTTAAACCTCATCAATATTAGTAGGTCCAAACATAAATACAGTGTTACGAATATGTGCATGTAAACCTCTTATATACTTCATAAGAGTTTCTTGGGTATGTAATGGAATGTTTAACATTAATTCCATCTTATGAAACTCATCTATGTATTCTTGCATTGTTTGTCCCTTTCTTAGTTTAAGACCTTTCCATTCAATTAAATCCTTCTGTTTATAACCCAAAGGATAAAATTTCTTTCTAAGTGAAAAAACAAAAAATTTCCATGATGGAAATACATTTCCCACTTGTTGCGTGCCATTTTGCAACTTACTCTACCACCAGATGAGTGTTGTGACTGCAATACGAAGCGATGCCAACTTGATTTGGGTTTCCTAATCCTTGATTTGTTGCACACTGCAATAAACTTCCATCTGTCTGACCCAGTTATCAAGCCTCTCTACATTGACTTCACCATCATACATGGGTAATTTAAATCTCACATCAAGCTTAAGTAAAGGTATGTCATGTTTATGTTTATGGGAATGTTTTCTTGCGGTGGATTTGGAACTTGTACTTGAAGAAGAAGAAGTTGATGGAGAAGAAGGAGGTGGAGGATGAGGTTTAGAAGGATCCTCTCCTTCTTCAATTTTGGCCTTTGAATATTCACCTAGAATTGATCTATTCTACTCCAAGTAATCATTATATAAAACCTTTACCATATCCGACATGGCGAAGAAGGTCTTTTGAAACTCTATCTCGTTATGAGAAAGTCCCTCTTCCGATGCCATCTTCTCATTTTGATAATTCCTCTTTCTCGATACAATCTTAGGATCCTCTTCGACAAGCTCTCCTTCACCATGAATCATTGTTTCCCTGGTAATCATGTAAACTCAAAAACCAGCTGTCAACCTGCTATGATACCACTTGATCCGAAATGATCTTTTAAGACTATGGTTGAGTTTCAAAAACATGAATTCATTAACCAATTAGGAATTTATGGAAGAAGCATAAATTTATGAGATATCATAGCATGCATAATAAGAAATGCAAATATGAAAGTAAGAAAAAAGAATCATCAAACCATAACAACAAATTTGTTAACAGAGTTCGACAAGATTGCCTACGTCTCCGAGCCTTTGTCTCACTAGGTGAGGCTTTCTTATTTCTCTTCAATGCTTCAAACGTACATTAGAAAAGTGTCGAATGGATTACAAAATAATCTGTATGTATTGTTCTTGACCTTAAGAACCCAACACAACTGACGACACTAAAAATGATTGAGCATAACTCCTAAAATTGGCCCACAAAGTTCCCCTCTTCAATGGCTTCTCTGCATAAAAATGAGTTTGGCTTCACAATTCTACAACATTTATCCTCTTCTAAACCTCTATAAGGCTACCAAGGACCCCTGGTTTATATATATTTGAAGTGGGCATCAACCTCCCAACTTATTTCCAAGATTTGGCCTCCAATCGAGCTCCAAATCTTCCAAAAGTGGACAAAATCCACTAAAAACAACTAAAATCAACATAACATTTATACAATATGGTTTTAAAACCTTAAATTTGGAATATTATAGGGAAAAACCCATTTTTTCCTGGCTCTTGGTCGCCTGGGACATGGCCATGTGTCCTCGAGCTAGTACTGGCACGATGGCCCCTCCGGTCTTGGCTCCTAGTCTTATGGCTTTGGCCCACGTGGCCAAGCCCTTAAGCTCCATGCACCCATATGGTCAACCCCTGGTTGGTTGGGGATGGACCCCAACGACCAGGGCTTATCCCAAAATATGCACATAATGTCAAGTCAAATGCATATTGCCCATTTGGATAAAAAGCACCACCCTTAGTGCAGTTGGTTAACCCTTGGTTGTTAGGTCATTGCGCCCAGAGAGGTTGAGAGTTAAAATCCAACAAAGCCACAAAAATTGTTGAACTAGTTGTCATTGAAAAAATATAGGGTGCCATGTGATGCTCTCCAATTCATCCATGTGTCACCCCATGATTGGTCTGTACCATATAGTCACTAACACAGTCAGCATGCCACGTCATCGTCATACAACCCAGTCACCTACCATGTCACCTGCTACATCACCTGCCACATCACCTTTTGTACAACCACGTTTCGTGCCACATCACATCCATACTACACAATAACCCTGCCACATTAGCATCTGTATAGCCCAACTGTCATTTTTACTGCCATGTGTCAGCCTGTCATTGGGCCACGTCATGTATGTATTACCACATGTCATCCATACAGTGCCACGTGTCAAATCCGTACAAATGCCAACTCAACCCCAAAATGATGATTTTGAGTGACATTTGTCACCTCCTAGTGATGCCATGTCAGCATGTTGATGTCATTCTTATGTCATCTGTCGTACTACTGATGTTAGCAGTACAACCTATTGACTTTGACCAATTGAATTTTTTGTCTGTTTGGGAAATCGATCAGAACGCGATAACTTTCGCATACGACGTCCATTTGAAAAAAAACATATATGGACAGAATTAGTGTGATGAGACGGACAAAATGGCACTGGTTTATTTCAATTCCAAGAACTTTGAGTTTGATTCCTTCCATGATCCATTTTGGATAAAATATATACCATTAATAGATGTGCGGGGACCCACAAATGATGAAGATTTAACCCAAGGTACCTAGTACAATCTATAGAGTGTGAATAGAGGATGTAGTGTCGAATACTCATAGAATCAATTGATTAGGGGTCAATGATGTAAGCCTACTTTTGATCATGAGAAGGCCTACCACTAAGGGTTGCAAGCTCCAAGGTACTATTCGGTTCCTATATCCCTCTCCTAGATAATTTGTTGAAGTTGATAGGAAGAGATTTTTAGAACGAGGTCATTGATGTACCCCCACTAAACAGACACTGAGAGATGATGTGAATAGAGAGTATTAAAAAGTACAACTGACACAAGGATGACCAACTCAAAAAGTAAAAAAAACAATATATGGCCGACTCAGGATTAAGCTTCCCTTGAACATATAGCAAGACACAATGGTGTCTTGGAAATGAGACACAAGAGCTAGACGAATATAGTGCAACAACGCATGAGACATTGAAGCACTCTCCATGATGACTGGAAGAGTAACCAACCAGAGGAGTATTCATGAATCATATTATTGGGACAACTCCTAGGAAATCTGAAACCCAACTATATGATGAGGACTCAAACAGGTGCCATGTTCAAGGGTGACTCGACTGACACTTCCATTTTGAGAATAGACGAATGGTGAAAAAACCCCACTCATTTTTTTCAACTTTTGTATTTTTAGTCTCCTTCATGGTTTAATGAGCATGAAATAATGAAACAAGTATAATCAGTCTCCTTCATGGTTTAACGAGCATGAAATAATGGCACAAGTAATCTTGATACCTTTTTCATGTCCTTTTACGAGTATGAAAATGAGATAAAAGTATACTCAACGGAAGAGAATGAGTGGATTAACAACATGTTCCTATGTTCTAAGCACATGGAACTGACCTAAACAATGAGGAATGAAAATGGTATTGGCAAGTGAGATCCACTCTTAATATATATTCTTTCCCTAGTTAGATGGATGTAAAATTGAGGCCAAATAATGCAAGAGGAAGATGGTCAAGGCTACTGCATAGCAATAAGAGGGATATGGGAAGAAAACAACACAACAAATGCATAGGTGACTATTAAGCAACATAAAAACGTTTTTGGGAACCCCCACGGGATGTGGAAAGAATAAAGACAAATAACGGAGAATGAGGCTCAATATTCAAGTCATGGCAGGGATAAAGGAGGGATCCCGGGCCTACAGGAAAAACACAGCATGGGCACCAAACAACAATTCATGTGCTAACTATGGCACCCATGAAGGGTAGGAACTACCAAACCAGTTACGATGTGAAAAAGGAGTGTCTAAGGTCTCAATCGGCCAGTTTTGAACCTAAGGCATAACACTGAGATTATGGATGGTTAATAATGCAAAGAAAAAAATGCAGGGAAAAACCTATCCCTTTATGCTAGTTTGGAAACATGTACCTCAATTTCAGTGGATGTCGTCATTTTCATAAAACAATTCCCTGTATCCTGTCAACACATGTAAACTAGATTCTAGGGGTCAAAACACATAGTTAATATATATATATATATATATTTGGATTTTTTGGATATGATAAAAGTACTCACACCACAGACCTATGTACATGACACTATGCATCTTGATGATTTAAGAAATGTAGAGACCATTGAAAGGCTCAATCCAATGATCCTTTTCATAATAGATGAACTCATGGGCCAATGTTGACATCATATGGCTCACCATGTCAGGGCCATGCCACATAGGAATGAATCTTTGCGGTTGAAGATACTCATCATGAGTGGTTTTGTGATCTACAAAATCTCCTTGATAAGCTCCATCAAGACATGATGAAAGTACAAAACAAAAATCTTCGAGGGAAGAGGTAGCAGAGAATTATGTGGCAAGTTATGAAAAAGAAAACCGAGTTGGAAAAGGGTAAAGACTGGGAGGTCTACTAGATGCTCGAGAAAATTCCCGAAGTCTCGGTTCAAGACTCATCATGCTAACTCTCATTTGTTTTGAACTAAGAAAATATGATTGATGTGTCACCTCATGTGTTGGATTTTTTTGAAATCCATGACATCCAAGATGGCCTTTTCTGAAGGAAACTAAAAATCAAGGGAGTCATGTGAACTGAGAGAGTTAACAACCCATTCGAGCAGAGTAGGTTGATCACACTCCATATGAGGATGGAGTTTCAGACCAATATCAACAGATGATGATTGGATTACCAGATCAAAAATATCTACCACAATGAGCGGCATGGATGCTTCATATTTATCAACATCCTCAGGGTGAGGTACCACCCAAGGGTAAAACGACCCGACGGATCCACTGGTAAATGACAAAATCATTTTGATAGGAGCTACATTAGTAGTGGGAGACGGTGGGGGAAGGGGAAATATTCCCATCAATGAAGGATATTTAAACATTCTCACACCGATGTTGACAAAAGAATATGTGGTATCATTGAAAAAGGTTACATTTGACCCCACACTGGATCCAAGGTCTGGGGTACAGATTGAAATTTGATTGATTATGAATATTTTCCCTTGGTGAGGGAAGCATAGGACCCTAAAGACTGAAGAGAAAATTGAATTCATCTCGTAGAACCATGTATGCCCGAGTAACATATTGTACTTAAGAGGTGTGTCAATGACCTCTACCACCACATAAACAATCTTTCCACCTAACTAGATGTGTAAGGAGGTGATTATTCCATGAGGATACTCATGTGTCCATCAAATTCTTTTAATAGTGTTTCAGATGTGTCGAGCCTAGGAGAGTCAAGGGGCTTCCAACAAGAAATGGAAATGATGCAAGTCAAGGATCCTTCATCCACCACTGTCTGGTAGATGTTTTTCTTCAATGATCTCACTATCATTTGAAAGGATACCTAATGGGAGAGCCTATGAGTAATCTGACTAGTATAAAAGGATATCAATCTCAACTCTGAGGGATCAACACAACCTATGGTAGAAAAAATTGATTTCCATTGCATGGGTAATCTTTGGAGGACTTCAAGCGTCGACATGGAACAATGTTGTAATTGTGCACAACCCAAGTGTTGGGATTATATGTCATGCATCGAAGAATTCCCTTCGAGGGGTGAAGCGATGTGTCAAAAGATGGCTTCTCAATTTGAATATGACCACTAGGTGGGGAAGAATATGTTACTTTTGATGTAGTATGAGAAGACTTGGGAATGTCGTAAGTCTTGAATCACATTTACAAATTGATCGTTTGGTCACACATGAAAATGTAAGTATTCAACGAAGATTCTTTGTGGTGAGGGGTACCTACCATTCCCCCTTGCAAAGGGGAAGAATGTGTGGAAACCATGTTTTGAGGTCAAGGGGGGAAAGGATGGTTTAGTACAACAGGATGTTGGGTGGCCCATTATTGTGTCAAGAATCAATGGACTTCATCCTTTCAAGGGAACTAGTGAGTAGGGTGGTCGTCCACACAAATCATGTAGGGAAAGTGACTCTTTCTCTTTTCCTTAGTGCCTCCCTCCTAGTTGTTTTTGCTAGAGACAATCCCTTTCTCATTGCTGGAATTATTTTTATGGTTTCTTTTATTCTTGCCTCTCGGTTATTGAGGATTCTTCGGTTGCATGGAATGCATCGAATTTACCTCAAACGTTTGAGAGGGGACTACAATAGTTTGAGCATTAGTTCCAGAAGATGGTGGGTGTTATGTAATCGAGATATGACCCATTTTTTCAACTAACTGGTGCATAGATGCATGGGAAACAAAGCCAACCACACTGACGGCATGAGTTCCTAGGTTTGGATTCCTTGGATATGTCGATGACCAAGGATCATTTGGAATAATTTCATATGTACTCGACTGAGAATAAATCAAGTTGAAGTGTTGGGCATGAAAAATGGCATGATCCGTAGTAGCCACCCCAACCATAACTACATCTCGAGAAATAGGTGGTAGGAGGGACTTGGTGAACCACTCCATAAGGAGTTTGTCCAAAATCTATGTCTTGATCATCCTACTCCTTTGACACCACTCATGTATATAATCAAAAATATGCATGGCATTGTATTGAAGCAGTGAATTCAAGATCTTAGTTCCTATATCATCCCATATGGGAAATTGGTGATGCATTAAAAATCTCATTGCTAGATCGTTGAAGCTCTTAAAGGAACCACCTTTTAACTCAATGTACCATTTGGCGACAACTCTAGCCAGGGATCTCTGGAAAAGACACATCCTCACACTATCATCTATCAATGACTTGGATGAACACCATAAGTGGTATGTCATGATGTATGTAGAGGTGTCATCTCTTGGATTTCCGTTGAATTTCAGAATATTTGAAGGTATCTTGGACAACATTGCCGACCATGAAGGGTCATGGGCTATAGGGTCATTCCTCAACCATGAAAAATATGATAAATCTAACGTTGCAAGGAAAGGAAACAATGCAAATGAATACTGGGAGGGGGGTGAAGTCTCTGCTATCCCAGATGGACCTTGTGATCCACCTATGTTGGTACTACTGGAGGGTTGGGGAGTTATTAAAGAGTGAGTGCCTACTAGGATGGTGTCATGTTAAGAACCAATACCAGATATGAAGATATAATCACCACAAATACTGAATACACAATAGATCCACAAAGCAAAATAGAAGAAACCACACTTTATTATTACAAAACCCTTAAGGTAGGGCAACACCATACAATGGATCCTATTATGGAAGGGATCCTCTCCTATTCACTTGCCTCTTCGAGGGGGCATCCTCCTAATGAGCTTCAGCTCCAAATACAATACTTCTTTTCATATCTCATTACATTGCTTGAACCCCTTTATATAGTGCTACCATC
>ML777026.1:349007-359857 GCA_009831015.1 Picea engelmannii
CCAATGATTTGGGTTCCCAAAGGCGAACCTCATGTTGAATGTTATCATTTAAAGTTCCTATGAATACATCAATCAAGTGCTCATCTGGAATATCGATTACCTTTATATTCAATCTTTGGAAGTTCTCAATGTGCTCGGTAACTAAACCCTTTTGCTTGATATTTATCAATTGGCTAAAGAAGGTATTTCTCCTTCTATCCTCATTGTGTGCTATCATTTCTTCCATGAAAATTGTCCAAGTGACGAGTGATTTTCGAGAAAAAATCCATCGATACCATACAAAATGATTAGGTTCTAAATATAAAGAAGCAATTCATACCTTTTGTGTATGTGGCACATTATGTAGATCAAAGAATTGCTCTATCTGAAGTATCCATGTGATTGGGTCCTTGCCATCAAACTTCCTCATATAGATCTTAGGAACATGGTTGGTATTCAACCCAAAGTTGGAGTTTCTCCATTCTTGATTCACATTCCTTATGTCCTCATCATGAATTTCATGGGATGCATTTTCACTTTTAGGTGTTTCTCTGTTACAAAATTTTTCAATACTTCCATGATCTCCTCTTTTAAACCATCCATCTTTGCCTCCAACTTAGCTTCCATCTCTTGTAGTTCATCTTTTGTTACTATCTTCTTTTGTAAATCATTTATGTCCCTACACATTTCTTCACCCTCATCAAGAGTCCAAGTAGGATTTTCTGGAGTCTTATTTGGTGTAGAAGTTCCCTTTTTGGGTGGCATGTTGGCCAAGTATCACTTTTGAACCTTGATTTTGAGGTGGTTCTGCTAGACAATCTTTCTTCTATTGTATCTCCCAGGTTTCGACCCTTCTGGGTATCAAACTTTCTTTTATGTAGTTCTTTGATATTTCTTCTTTGCAATGCCATGGGTCTGATCAAAATTATATGTGCCAAGTGGAATTTACAGTAACTTCCCCACAGCTTGTTGATTTTTTTCCTTTCCAGGGGATCTCACTTGTATAGCGTGCCCCACACAAAATAATTGATATACAATTATGAAAATTGTACCAAAAATACTACAGATTGTCCACGATCCAATGAAACCAATCCCACTCAATTTGGATACTCTAGGAAGAATTTATGATTGTTTTACCTGTAACACCTTCTTGAGACTAGTCAATAGGACTAGTCAGATACCCTATCTTACACAGGGTGTATCTAAAAATTTGAGATGAACCAGAAGTTTCAATTTCTACCATGGATACCTTACTAATTTATGTGAATAGCCTCCAAATTTCAGGGTCTGAAACATTACAGAAAACATTTTATAGCGAAAATTCCACAATGACTCAATTCATGATGATTCCAGAACCCTATCTTGTACAGGATGTATCTCTTAAAGTATAAGGCCTCAAAATTTGAAATTTGAACCCAACGTACCTTGATCCGTCTACTAAATATCTTCCAATCCATTCCTTCTGAAACATTGTAGAAAACAAGTTATAGAGAAAATTCCAAGGTGTCTCAGATGTAGCTGCGAAACCCCAAGACCTTGAGCTCTGATACCATATGTTAAGAACCAAATATCAATATAGCATAGAAAAACCTTAGAAAAAGTACTCAACGCCTTGAAAAATAGATAATTTCAGATAATAAGCCTCTTCGAGGGGGCAACCTCCTTGTACCCCACTTAAATTTTTAAGTACAAGATGATTCAAAATGAAAATGTCTCCTTGGTATATATAGGAGGCTAGGAGATATAATTACAACTAATGGCCTAAAGCCGACATAAATAAAATAACATTACTAATATAATATGACCCAATTAAGGGGTAATGAGCCAATATTAGGGCTTAACAGTATGTATGTATGTATATGTATTTTATTTTTGCAAGACTAAATGTTTTATCAACTCTAACCTATATATCATGGAAAATTCCAAGTTTATAAAATTTGGAATATGTTACAACACTAAGTACCACAGGCACGTACCACAGGTAGTCACCTATGTAGATTCCTAGGAAAGGTCACTAAGTCTACCTCCTTACAATCAATCACTGGGAGAATAGTCATAGGTCCAACCGTACATAAGGGCAGGGTACCTAAGCTCGAAGTTCTAAAGGCGTTAACCAATGAAACCCCCGTATATGTAATAGGTGAAGCGATATTGCAAATACAAAAAAAGAACAGAGAGGGGTAATATCCCTACTTGCCTCTATGAAACCTCATGCTCAACTCATGTGTTAGATGAGGCTCTCGAGACATTGGTTGCAAGAATGGATTTTAAGTCTCTTTAATGACTTCTAGGTTTCGTATTGTGTCCTTGGAGAGTTTACTTTCCAATCCTATTCCAAGGCCCTAAGCCTATCTAATGTTGGTTTACTATCAAAATAAAAATGTCTAATTTATTTTAGATTAAGAACTTATTTTTAGGGGCTGTTGCTTAGGTTCAAAGGTAATCGATGAAACTTTAATGATGTGATAAGTCTTGACCCAACCAAACAATGCAAGTATGCTAATGTAAATTGTTCACTTTGATGAACTCTAGATATGGGAGGGAGAGAGAGTTTACTTTTTCTTTGAAAAATTCAGAAATAAGACATTACACACAAAGAAACCAACATACAAATCAGATCTAAAAGCAACCAATGCTTATAATGCACTTGTACACTAATGCTTTAAAAGAAAACCTAGCATGCAAGATTTTTTTATTTTTTATTTTTTGTAATTTTTCCAATTGGAATATAAACAATTCCTGATCTAAACAAGAACCAATTCCTTATCTAAACAAGAATGACAAATGCAAAAGGAAACCAACAAAGCACATGGGCTTTAGGATATTGGGAATGAGGCTATATCAGCCCACTCTAATTTCACTATGGAAATCACACCCAAAACTCACATAGGAGGGGTATATCTAGTGATGAGAAATGGTCATACAAGGACAAATAGAACAACAAATGACAAGCACAACTAGATCTCTTCAAATATGTTGGATTCTCATCCGAACTATATTGAAGTTATTAGAAAAAAAGAAAACTATCCAAGAAGTTCAAATAAATTCAGACAAATGTAGTCAAGCAATTTATGTGACAATAAAATATTCAAACAGAGACAAAACTAGGTAAGAAAATAGTACTACAACACACTCTAGATCATAGGATAGACCTACAACCACATGCTAAGGATTTGATATGCAATTTTTTAGTTTTTACAGGGAATCACAGGACAAAGTCCTATCAACCTATGAGGGGGCCTTGCGGGACACTTATAGTGAAATGTGCGAGGACCTGCAAAATTTTTAGTTTTCAAAAAGATGGATCTATTGCATATCTTACAGATCTAGATCCGACCTATCATATCTACCATATCTAGACCCTGGTATGAATGAATGGAACAAGACTCAAATTAAAATTACAAAAAGTAGAGGAAGCGTTAGGAAAATATACTCAACTAGAGAAGAAGACATCCCCATTGGAGTTTCCAATCTGTTATGAGAATATTTATCAAAGGGATCTCACTCAATAATCAATAAGATATCCCTAGGATCAACCTAGTTATCCTAGATAGAAAAGGGAGCTAGATTTCCTATGGTTCTCCTAGATTTAGAAGGAAAACAATGTTTTTACACTTAAAAGAGTAGATCAACGTACCCTTTTGTTTGAAGGCTTTTATTGAGTGTCCTAGATGGTATAGATCTGCAGCTCCAACTCTTTTTGCCTACTTCCTGCACACAAGTAACAAACAGGATGACCTTTTTTTTTCTAGTGTTAAGAATAATCACTAATACCTTAGATCTATCTTGATTAATCAATTACATAATCAGATCCAATTCATTCATGACAAAACACAAATAATATGGAGGAAAAACCATTGATATATTATTAATCATAATAACATTACATCGAGACATGCATACCTAAAATGTTTATGCAAGTTCCTTTAACCTCCTTTCTCCTTGCCTCTCCTTGCAGCTCCTTGGTCAGGCTAGGCTTCACTAACTCCTGGTTGTACTAGATGGATACCTCTATAGTTGGAAAACATAACAATACCATTCAATTCTTCCTCCTCTTTCCCAAGACTTTCCTTTGTTATATATCTCTTGGAGGGGGCTTGGGAGAGGCTTCTATATCTTCTAGAGGCCACTAGAGACTCGAATGATGTGAGTTCCTAGTCCTTTTCCATGAATATACAAATCATCCCTCACCTATCACCTTTTAACTCCCTGATTCTATAAGTTTGAAAATTCCTTTCTTGTTGAACATTGAAGACAAGCGAGGGTCCTCGCTTGTTGTCTACTAGGTGTCTTGCGAGGACCTCCAATAGTGCTCGAAAAGGGGTCAAAATTTAGGGAAAATGTGGTTTTTGGCTTCTATCCTCTGATGAATTCCTCTCTCGCCTATAGGGTGGGAATTAAGGCTATAACAGATTGAGGAAGTCAAAAACCTACCTCTATATGGCTATCATGCTATGTTGAATGTCGAGCCACTAGAAGGAGAAGGAGTTTCATTCTATACTATTGTATTTTTTTTCTGTAGCTTAGCAGATTAACTGGGAGTGAGAAATTAGAGAGCATAATAGAGGATTTTAACGTTTTGTAGTATCCTAATAGTATAGATGTATGTTGACGGGAAAATTTGACATGCCGTCAACTGGAAGAATAGATCTGGTTTGGGGTTGTCTAAATAATCCAAGCCATTTGGTGTAACCTATTCTGACGGGTTTAATCGCTCTGTTAGCCAACTAGGGTCCTAAAGATAGAAAAATGAAATAAACTAACTAAAGAAAATATTCTAACAATCGACACAATAATTACAAATATTTATCTAAGAATGTGAATATACAATTGATTATGAACAATTTATATACAGTTTACAAGGTTTGCATGAAATCTTGTGAAAATAATTGTTTGATAAAGTTTTTGAATCAAATATGAACAACACTTCTTTTTGTCTTTTTTTTTAAATATATTAAATGAATAAATACTAAATGAATATGATTGAAACAGTGACACAAAAATAGTCAAAGCTAATTAATGTAATCATCGTTTCATTCATAAACAACTTAACTAAATAACACATAGAATAATCTTTAGCTGATCAACGAAACTGGTATTATCTTTCTTTGTTGTATGAGCTCCTGCCTGTACTGTTGTTAAGGGAAACCTATAACAGAAAAATACTGGCACTTCCAGAATACATTCAAAGAAGTATTTGATATTGGAGTAAATTAATAACAACAGGAAGACAACTAATTAAAAATCATGTGACCTTAAGATAATCAATATTTAAGAACGAAAGAAAACTCAATTTTGAGTATTGATATTATCTATCATTTAACACTAGAAATAAATTCCACAATAATCAAATGATCGATTGATCACACATAAAAAATGGAATAAGAAATTATGGAGAACATTCGATAAAAAGTTAAAGTTTTTGTTTTAATTGATATTTTTATGCTCGCCCTAAATTTTTACAAAATTTAAAGGGCCTCCATTAGAATCTTGATAATTATAATGAGCTACAAAATCAACCTTTTCAAATAGTTCCATACCTTGGCTTGCTTTGAGAAAAACTTAAGACATTCATTATAGTATGAGACATTCATTACAAGAGTATATGTCAAAATTTAGAAACGAGCATAAAAATCTCAAGTTAAACAAAAACATTAATTTTTATCGAATGTTTACTTTCATTTAAATTATGATTTTATGTTCTTTCTTTCGCTCATTAGCAAGTCTGACTATTTTGAATAATGTGTTCAATACTTCATCAAATAATATCTTGGTTGGTTTCTCATTTTCATAAAATCATTTTGTGATATTAATTATTAAATTATTTTTTCATTTTGTATCTCATTTCAAAATAAAACTAATAATAATAAAGAAAAGAATTATCTATGATTTGTTTGATTTTGTAAAAAATCCAAATTAATATTTTTCTCTTCTCCATTAACTTAAAGCTTCTAGAATTTTAAGATCATATTTGAAAGGAAATTATAAACAATGCTTGTTTAGAACTTATAGTTAGTTTAAATTCATTTTTTATTTTATTGTTCTAGATTTTGTTTTATTCACAAGTTTTAGGTTATTAATTTTTAAATTATTAATTTAGGTTTTTTTTGTTTCACAGGTTTCTATTATCAAATATTTGATACGGATCTGATCATGGCTTGATTTTATTATCCAAATACGTTCAATATGATTGATCCAAAAATAATATTGGATTGCTACAAATAATTTTATGAGCAACAACAAATAAAATTTGGAAATGCGTCAAGATCAGACAGACGATTTTGCAAGACTGATTGCAGCCAAACCATGAGGAATTTGATGAAACAGTTAAAAATTCATTTCCCAAATGGTCCCGTTTACCTTCCGTGTGGATATTTTCCCAAAAACATGTATGATTTGAGAGATATTGATGTCTCTTTACGAGACAAATTTCAGGTGGCGAAAATTGTTAGTGACACCTAGACTGTTCACTCATTGTATAAATATATGAAAAATTTTAGAGCCATATGGATCCAAGAATTGGAGAGAAGGATTTTTATCCTTTCTCTTTTGTATATTATTTCTTTTGTAAACATTTTTTATTTTCAAATGGAGTAACAGATGGTTGGAATCTTTAGGAGAATGGATGAGTATTTTCAAAGAAGAATATGGAATTCTAGGTTGCTTATTGGCTTTTGTCCTGTGAGTAAAATGGTTTTATTTTCATTATAATATCTTCATATTCTTTGAGTAATTGATTATGAATTGATTTAAATTAGCTTTAGTCTATTTTATCAATACATGGTTAATTTCTATCATTTATGTATTAATTGTTTTTTTATCTTTAAGAGTCTATTATCTCAAATAAATCTTCCAGGACTACAATATGGGCATGTGATTTTGAGAAAGAATATGGGAAAACAATTCATATTTGGATTTAGACCTATGTGATGCTTATTCCATTTTGTTCTTTCATTACTATTGTATTATGAGAATATTATTATGGTTGATTTTAGCTTTAACTTGTCATCATATGGTGTTTTCATACTGTTAAATGTTATATGTTGTCCATAATTTCTTATTCTATTTTTTATGTGTGATAAATCGATCATTTGATTATTATGGAATTTATTTCTAATGTTAAATGATGGATAATATCAATACTCAGAATTGAGTTTTCTTTCATTCTTAAATATTAATTATCTTAAGATCACATGATTTTTAATTAGTTGTCTTCCTGTTGTTATTAATTTACTCCAATATAAAATACTTCTTTGAATGTATTCTGGAAGTGCTAGTATTGTTCTATTATAGGTTTCCCTTAACAACAGTACATGCATGAGCTCATACAACACAGAAAGATAATATCAATTTCGTTGATCAGCTACAAATTATTCTGTGTGTTATTTAGTTAAGTTGTTTATGAATTAAACAATGATTACATTAATTAGCTTTGATTGTTTTTGTGTCACTATTTCAATCGTATTCATTTAGTATTTATTCATTTAATATCTTTAAAAAAAAAGACAAAAAGAAGTGTTGTTCATATTTGATTTAGAAACTTTATCAAACAATCATTTTCGCAAGATTTCATGCAAACCTTGTAAACTATATATAAACTGTTCATAATCAATTGTATATTCACATTCTTAGATAAATATTTGTAATTATTGTGTTGATTATTAGAATCTTTTATTTAGTTAGCTTATTTCATTTTTCTATCTTTAGGACCCTATTTGGATAACGGACCCTTTAAACCCGTCAGAATAGGTTATACCAAACGGCTTGGATTATTTAGACAACCCCGAACTAGATCTATTATTCCAGTTGACGGCATGTCAAATTTTCCTGTCAACATACCTGTATCCTATTAGGATAATACAGAACATTAAACCCCTCTGTTATGCTCTCTAATTTCTCACTCCCGGTTAATATTCTAAGCTACGGAAAAAATACAATAGTATAGAATGAAAATCCTTCTCCTCCTAGTGGCTCAGTATTCAACATAGCGCGATAGCCATATAGAGGTAGGTTTTTAAATTCCTCAACCTGTTATAGCTTTAATTCCCACCCTATAGGCTAGAGAGGAATGCATTAGAGGATAGAAGCCAAAAACCACATTTTCCCTAAATTTTGACCCCTTTTTTAGCACTATTGGAGGTCCTCGCAAGACACCCAGTAGACAACAAGCGAGGACCTTCGCTTGTCAACAATGTTCAACAAGAAAGGCATTGTCAAACTTATAGAATTAGGGAATTAAAAGGTGATAGGTGAGGGATGATTTGTATATTCATGGAAAAGGACTAGAAACTCACATCATTTGAGTCTCTAGTGGCCTCTAGAAGATATAGAAGCCTCTCCCAAGGCTACTCCAAGAGATATATAACAAAGGAAAGTCTTGGGAAAGAGGAGGAAGAATTGAATGGTATTGTTATGTTTTCCAACTACAGAGGTATCCATCTACTACAACCAGGAGTTAGTGAAGCCTAGCCTGACCAAGGAGCTGCAAGGAGAGGCAAGGAGCGAGGAGGTTAAAGTCACTTGCATCAAAATTTTAGGTATGCATGTCTTGATGTAATGTTATTATGATTAATAATATATCAATGATTTTTCCTCCATATTATTTGTGTTTTTTCATAAATGATAACAATTAACCATGTATTGATAAAATAGACTAAAGATAATTTAAATCAATGCATAATCAATTACTCGAAGAATATGAAGATATTATAATGAAAATAAAACCATTTTACTCACAGGACAAAAGCCAATAAGCAACCTGAAATTCCATATTCTTCTTTGAAAATATTCGTCCATTATCCTAAAGATTCCAACCATCCGTTACTCCATTTGAAAAGAAATGTTTTTTACAAAAGAAATAATATACAAAAGAGAAAGGATAAAAATCATTCTCTCCAATTCTTGTATCCATATGGTTATGAACTTTCTCATATATTTATACAATGAGTGAACAGTCTGGGCATCACTAATAATTTTCACCACTCGAAATTTGTCTCGTAAAGAGACATCCATATCTCTCAAATTGTGCAGTTTTTGGGACAATCTCTACGCTGACGGTAAACGAGTCCATTTGGGAAATGGTTTTTCAACCGTTTCTTCAAATTCCTCACGGTTTGTCTGCAATTAGTCCTGCAAACTCGCCTATTTGATCTTGACATCTTTCCAAATTTTATTTATTGTTGCTCATAAAATTATTTGTAGCAATCCAATATTATTTTTGGATCAATCATCTTGAACGTATTTGGATAATAAAATCAAGCCATGATCAGATCTATATCAAATATTTGATAATAGAAACCTGTGAAACAAAAAGAAACCTAAATTAATAACCTAAAAATTGTGAATAAAACAAAATCTAGAAAAAATACTGCATTTTTGAAAAGAAATATTCAATGAAAAGCAGAGAGAAAAAGATTTAAAGTGGACTTCCCTGACAACATTCATATTATCGTTCTCTTGGTGTACCCACTTGTGTTCATAACTGCATTATTACACAAAGAAATATTGAGAAATAAAACTAAAGGAAACCTACTCTAAACTACTAAATAGATCAAAACGCTAAGTAAAATCGTATTTCCAATGCAGCCACAAGAGCATCTTCAATCCTACAAGGCATAGAAGGTTGAAAATCAGAATAAAATAATGTAGTATTTGCAGATACAAAAGAAATATGTCATGCTTACCTCCTATATATTCTTTTAAAAGCAAAACAAACATGATCTTACCATTATTTTGAAACTTCTTGATGTACAAATCCTCCAACCATTCTACAATCTGGTCGTGATATGGGTCATAATGGCATGGAAGAGTGTAAGTAAGTTTGAAAAACTTGTCAATATTATGGGGACCTGACATATCCATCAACCAAGGCCAAAGTGTCCCATCCTTCTAACAATTCTCCAAGTGTTCATCAATTTCTTCACATGAAGGATCTAACAGAATCATGTCATGTTTACTTCCTAGATATTTAGGTAAAAACAAAGCAATCACAACTTTATCTTTATTATGAAGATTTTTCAGATACGAATCTTCAAGCCATTCTAAGATCATGTCATAAAAATTAGGATGCAAACTATGATTTTGATGAAATGGATATATCAATGGAGAACACATAAGATGAGGATTCATGGCATCAATTAGATTATTGGTTTGAATGATTCCTTTGATGAGATTGATCGTTTCAAAATGTAAATCATAAACATTAAAATTAAAATTAATCAAAGAACGAATATGCAATGCAGAATATTCGATCTCCATAAGAATGAGTGCATTGTCTTTTTCAAAAATAAATCGTGTAAAATCATCTTGCAACATGTTCTTTTTTCATGCGAGTGATGAAAGTGAAAGAGTGTCAAATACGATTTCATAAATGTTATGTTTGAAATTAATTTCACCAAATATTGACATATCGAAAAGATTAGATTGTGATGAAAAAAAGTACGATACCGTGGGTAAAATACCATGCACACCAGAATCTAAGAAGAGATCGAGATATAAAGAGTAAAATGAATTAGAAGTGATCACGTGAAAAGATTCTCTTGAGCTATGATAATTAACAATGGTATTATCATGACATTCATATTCACTTGCCTTAATACTTTCACTCTCTTTTGGTGATAAATCCTTCAACATAATACAAACATCTAAATTTGCCTCTTGTATGATAGATAATTCAAAACTTTTACGAAAAACATCTGATCTTTCTTGTGGATAAGGTATGTTAAGCCATAATATTGGCCCATTACCCCTTAATTGGGGCATATTAGATTAGTAATGTTATTTTATTTATGTCGGATTTAGGCCATTAGTTGTAATTATACCTCCTAGTCTCCTATATATACCAAGGAGACATTTTCATTTTGAATCATCTT
>ML777026.1:364797-399954 GCA_009831015.1 Picea engelmannii
CATCTTGTACTTGAACATTTAAGTGGGGTAAAAGGAGGTTGCGCCCTCGAAGAGGCTTATTATCTGAAATTATCTCTTTTTCAAGGCGTTGAGTACTTTTCCTGAGGTTTTTCTATGCTATATTGATGTTTGGTTCTTAACAAGTTATGATTTGTAGATGAGGGTTTAAGGTTTCTTCTTCCAATTGCAGATCTACATCTCTAATCAGTTTCATTGGAATGTTAGAATGCTTAAGATCATTTTCGTCACCTAAGTGTTCTTCAATAACTAAATTTAAGTACTGATAAGAGAAAGGGTTAGAAGAATATGGACATTCATCTTGACCCAACATCAAATCTTCTTCCACGATGGTCGATGACTGAGTATACAATGATTCAGAGGAAAAACCAATTTGATTGTCAATAAGAACATTTTTAATAGATTCTACCTCCCTTGCTTGTTCAATAAGAATACATGATGGATTCTTGTTGAAAATTCTTCTGAAGATGAATTTCCATTGATTAGTAAAGTCTGAAACTCTTCACATAATTGATTGTAATCATAGTTTTTAAAAGCATCTAAAAATTCATCTACAAACTAAAACAAATCAATAATGTGATATGTTGGAAAAGACTCAAACCAATTTTAATCCGACCCCTGAAAGTAAAAGCAAACAATCTGCACAAAACCTTTAAATCAGAAATATCATGCTTGATGCATTTACACCAAAACTTGTTAATATGGTCTTTTGCAGATACATTCCCCCTACCATCAAAGGTGAGTTTGGGCAAGAGAGAGATTGTCTTGTTGGGAATATCAGGTAATGAGAAGTGGAAATCATGTTCCAAAATAGTGATTTGGGGAGCCATGGGAAATTAATTAAATTCAAAACAAAGACTCCTATAAAGCCATCTTGTTCATCTGGACTTCCTTCTAGTGCATTTCAAGATGACAGAAAAGAAGGATTTATAAATCTGGAATTATGAAAGGCTAAGGGGTGAAACATTTAATCATTAAATTTACTCATCCCTCCTTCTAGTGTCATTTGTTGATGAGAAAATTTGACATGCCGTCAATTGGAAGAATAGATCCGGTCTGGGGTTGTCTAAATAAACCAAGCCGTTTGGTGCAACCTGTTCTGATGGGTTTAATGGCTCCATTAGCCAACTAAAGTCCTAAAAATAATAAAAGAAATGAAACTAACCTAAAATCTATGATTCTAACGAATGATATATTACTGACTAATCTTTATTAAAAAGAAATGTGAATATAAACAATCTATATACAGGTTACAAGGTTTGCTTGAAATCTTGCGAAAATGATTGTTTGATAAGGTTTCTGAATCAAATATGAAAAACACTTCTTTTTGTTTTTTTTTAAAGATATTAAACAAATAAACACTAAATGAATACGATTGAAACAGTGACACAAAAATAGTCAAAGCTAATTAATGTAATCATTGTTTCATTCATAAACAACTCTAAATAAAAGAAAAGAATGCATCTACTAACCCCTAACTGATCAATCAACTAAGTTTATCTTCCTATGTTGTATGAGCTCCTTCCTGTACTGTTGTTAAGGGAAACCTATAAAAAAACAATACTAGCACTTCCATAATACATTCAAAGAAGTATTTGATATTGGAGTGAATTGATAACAACAGAAAGACATCTAATTAAAAAATCATGTGATCTTAAGATGATCAATATTTAAGATTGAGAGAAAACTCAAATATGAATATTGTTATTATCCAACATTTAACATTAAGAATAAATTCAAAAATAATCAAATAATAGATCAATCACACAAAAAATTGAATAAGAAATTATGGACAGCATATAACATTTAACAGTATGAAAACACCATATGATGACAAGCTAAAGCTAAAATCAAGCATAATAACATTTTAATAATACAACAATAATGAAAGAATGAAATGGAATAAGCATCACACAGGTCTAAAACCAAATATGAATTTCTTTCCCATATTCTTTCTCAAAATCACATGCCCATATTGTAGTCCTGGAAGAATTTTTAAGATAATAGACTCTTAAAGATTGAAAAAATTAATACATAAATGATAACAATTAACCATGTATGGATAAAATAGACTAAAACTAATTTAAATCAATGCATAATCAATTATTCAAATAATATGAAGATATTATAATGAAAATAAAACCATTTTACTCATAGGACAAAAGTCATTAAACAACCTAGAATTCCATATTCTTTTTTGAAAATACTCGTCCATTCTCCCAAAGATTCCAACCATCCATTACTCCATTTGAAAAGAAGAAAAGTTTACAAAATAAATAATATACAAAAGAGAAAGGATTAAAATCCTCCTCTCAATTTCTTGGATCCATGGCTCTGATCTTCCTCATATATTTATACAACGAATGAACAATCTCGGCGTCACTATTAATTTTCGCCAAATGAAATTTTCCTTGTAAAGAGACAAATATCTTTCAAATCATGCATTTGTTTTCGAAAATTCCCATGTGTAAGGTAAACGGGTCCATTTGGGAAATGGGTTTTCAACCGTTTCTTCAAATTCCTCACGGTTTGGCTGCAATTAGTCCTGCAAAATCACATGTCTGATCTTGACGCCTTTCCAAATTTTATCTGTTGTTACTCATAAAATTATTTGTAGCAATCCAATATTATTTTTGGATCAATCATATTGAACGTATTTGGATAATAAAATCAAGCCATGATTGGATCCATACCAAATAACTGATAATAGAAACCCGTGAAACAAAAAGAAACCTAAATTAATAACCTAAAAATTGTGAATAAAACAAAATCTAGAAGAATAAAATAAAAAATGAATTTAAACTAACTATAAGTTCTAAACAAACATTGTTTATAATTTCCTTTCAAATATGATCTTAAAATTCTAGAAGCTTCAAGTTAATGGAGAAGAGAAAAACATTAATTTTGGTTTTTTACAAAATCAAACAAATCATAAATAATTCTTTATTATTATTATTGTTATTATGAGATGCAAAATGAAAAAATAATTTAATTAATTAATATCACCAAATGATTTTATGAAAATGAGAAACCAACCAAGACATTATTTGATGAAGTATTGAACACATTATTCAAAATAGTCAAACTTGCTAATGAGCAAAAAAAAGAACACATAATCATAATTTAAACGAAAGTAAACAGTTGATAAAAATTAACGTTTTTGTTTAAATTGAGATTTTTATGTTCGTTTCTAAATTTTAACACATACTCTTGTAATGAATGTCTCATACTATAGTGAATGTCTTAAGTTTGTCTAAAAGAAAGCCAAGGTATGGGAACTATTTGAAAATGTTGATTCTATAGCTCATCATAATTATCAAAATTCTAATGGGGGCCCTTAAAATTTTGTAAAAAATTAGGGGGAGTTGTTGGGGGCCAACAAGGTATTCGGTAATTCCATAGAGAGTTAATTCTCCTTTGTACTTGCATTATTTCCATACTAGAGAAAAGAGAACAAAGAAGCCTCTCCTTCTAGCTAGGTTTTCTCCGATAAGGGTTTCCTAGAGAAAGTATTTGTGTTATCTTGTAGATGGTGTAGGATTGTACTTTACTGTTCTCTATTTTCCACATTTTATCTATTTCATGAATAAGTAGAAAGTCAGTAGATTAATATTCTAGAATCTGAAGGAATTTAACCTTCATAGTGTAGATTTATTTTTTATTTATCATATCTATTGTAACAAATTGTTCCAGTGGAATATCCATGGCAGTTTACATATTAGTATCCAAATAAATATCCATCTTTTTTTTTCACTAAAATATAGTTTTTTTCCTAGAGTACTTAAAATCCTTTCTAGTAGATGTGTTTTCTAGCATAAGGGACACGATCTATTTTGAGTGTCAATCCTTAGGTCAATATTGGTAATTTGATGAATCCACCCATATATTTCAAGCTTCCCCCCCCCCACAAAAAAAAAAACATAACTTCGATTCTAGAGAAAAAGAAGGTACAATCCTTAGGAACACAATTTCTTACAAAAAAAGAATCATTGTGTGTGTTCATGAAGTTATCATCAAGAAACCATAAAGGATACTAGACTCCTTTTCCTAGAAAGGACAAAACAAATACTTTCATCTACCAACTACATTCAAAGGCTCTGAGCCTATGTGCCAACCAGAGAAGTGAGATAAAACAATAAACCCATATAAAAGAACCAAAGAAAATCAAATTTTAGTAAAGACACCATCCCTTTTGGAGAGAATCTCTCCATCAAATAATTTCTCCAGGACCAATTTATTTTCAACCAAAATTAAAGCTTCTTTGGACAAAGAAACAACATAAATGTTAATTTCCCTAAAATATGCATAAAACTGAGCTGATGAAAGATAGCATAGATAGTATTCAATCGTTGACCAAGTTGCTAAAGATCCATATTATCAAGATGAATTTCCTCCTTCATCCAATCGATAGTCAATTTAGAGTCACCAAAGACCTGGAGATCATACACATTCCTCTCCAAAACAGACTGTTGGATTACTGAGAGGGGGGGTGAATCAGTAATAGAGCAATTTAATCCCTTTTAACCATATAATCCTAGTGTTATATCAATGAATCATTATAATCCAATAATTGTAGAGTAAATAAGCAATGAACAAATGAATAAACATACACATACACAGTACACCAATGTTTTACGTGGAAACCAAAATCGGGAGAAAACCACGAAATTCTTTTTCTTATATGTCTTGAAGAATTACATTCATTGGAAGCATCAACTTCCTTTGTTTTCCAGTTGCAACTGGAAGGAGGCTCCAACCCCCTAGTTTCTCAGGATACAACCTGAGGGAAGCTCCAACTCCCCAATTCTCTGGCTACAACCAGAAGGAGGCTACAACCCCCTATGTTCTCCAGCTACAACAGGAAGGTGGCTACAACCACCTGTCCTTACCCCATCTTGCCATCCTAAAATAGAAGTAGAATGATGGAACCACTGTCAACCTATCACTGTGATATATACCACTGTAAACCTGTACCAATAAATCAGAACCATGCATAAACCATGCATCAACCTGTACCTCAACCTGTAATCAACCTGTACCATAAACAAGTGCATCAACCATGCACCAACCTGTACCAAATAACTTATAATCAACATGTACCATAAACAAGTGTATCAACCATGCATCAACTTGTACCAAATAACCTGTAATCAACATGTACCATAAACAATTGCATCCAACCATGTACCAAGTATGTACCAATCATGTGTCAACTAATCATCAACTATGAATCATCAATATGTACCAACATCATCAACTATACACCTCATTTATGTGCCAACTCATCAACTACTTGTCTCAACCATGTACTCAACATGTACCTCAACCAAAATACCTCATCAATTTCATCATCCAAATATGATTTTTAGCTCTATAATAGACCTGGTGTATATGATCACATTGATGCAAACCTTCCTTAACTTCAACAACAATAGACTAGCATTTTCATCAAACTTTTCTTTAGTCTCACATGCCTAGTTTTGGATTAGTCAACAACCCCAACTTCAAGTAATCATAAATTTGTACCTATAATGTATAAAGATCTAAAACTGATACACAATGTTCTTCAGTGTGTTTTATGAAATTCCTCTAGGTGTCACTACTTGGAACCTCTTAAAAAAGGAGTTATAGAAAAAATGACATATCTTGGTGAATTCTGGCTTATTCTAGAGAGCGACTTTGTAGAGCATTCCCTGCATAGAATATCTGTTGAATTGATATGAAAATATGACAAAACATAATATAGACTGTACCCTAACCAACACATTTGGTTTCACTGAATTTGGATCTGTTATGAAGAAGTTATGATGTTTTTACCCGAAACAACTGTTTTTGACTAGTTTCAGGACTAGCCACAAACCCTATTTTCCACGGAGTGTAAATCCAAAAATAAAATGACCCACGAGATTAATTATTTACCACACATACTTGGATATGTTTTATCAAAGGCATAGAAATTTCACGGTCTGAATCTTATAGAAAACAAGTTATAGAGAAAATGGTAATAAGACCTATAAATAAGATACCTTAGAAAGAACCATCAAAAGAATTTATCCTTCCTTGCATTTCGGCCTTGTTTTCTTCACCTTCCCTTAGAATTTCGAATTAGATATCCTTGATTACCTAAGACACCTATAGATATTCAATATTCTCAAGTTTTATTAAAATGAGAGAGTCTTTCCTCTTATTTATACTCTCCAAGTAGCTTCCTTAAAAACATCTTCTAGGTCACTTGGCCCCACTTTCCTTATTTTAGGTTTAACCCACTTCTAATTTCTCCATTAAATTTATTATTGAAATAATTTATTTTGTATTCACTTTGAATAATAATAAACTCATTACTTCACTTTATTATTTACCTTTTAAAATCTCTTAAACCACTTTGACCTTTGGGGCTTCTAGATGACATATGAGGGTCCTCCAACTTCGTAAGGCCATAAATCTCAAATCGTGAGGAGTTATGTAACGTTCCACATACCACCAGAAATTGAATGAAATGTACTATCCATATAGAATAGTATTATCTGAAAATATATCATAACGCATGCCATTATCCATCAAACAAACTTGTGTCCATTACCCAAACTTGGGGTCTCCAACCTCTCATGGCCATAACTCTCTAATCATGAGGATTTATGTGAAGTTCCACATACCACCGGAAATGGAATGACAAGAACTATCCATATAGGATAGTTTACCTTACAAATTCATTGTCCTTAATCTCATTATTCCATAATTAATAATGGGTTCTCTTACTCCGCAAAGTGTCTTCCCGTGAGGGATTTCACCATAAGGGGACCACTTTGGAGTTCATCCATATTTACTTCTTATCAACCATGACAAGACAATAATGAGTCATATTTACATAAAAAAATATTGGGTCCATTACCCAAACCTTTGTGCTGCGGGGATTTCTTCAAGGGTTGACATCAATGAAAACCAACCTTAATCAACAATCTCCCCCTTTAGCATTGATGGAAACACTCTTATGCAATACTGAAATATTATCAGTCATGCTCCCCCTGGAACCATGCCTCTATCCTCTGTATTTGATAAATTTGCCTCTATCCTCTGCATCTGATAAATATTCTCCCCTTGGAACCATGGCTCTTTCCTATGCATCTTATAAATCTCCCCCACTTTTTCATCAATGGAAAAGGTATATTTCCATCCGGGGCTACTCCCCCTGACTGAACTATCCTCTTATGGTTCTTCCTTGTGTACATCTAAGACATATAAGATAAGCATTCAAAAACAAATCAAAAAGCATTCATTTTGGAGTAGAAATAACTCCAAGTCTTAGGTGAAGATATTCAAAGGCTTCCCGTGGAAGTGGTTTTGTAAATATGTTTTCCACTTGTTCTTTTGTGCCCACATACTCAACTCTGATGTTCTTTTCTGCAACATGTTCCCGTAGAAAGTGATACTTGATTGAAATGTGCTTCATCTTGGAGTGCATCACAGGGTTTTTTAAGATACTGATGGCACTTGTATTATCACAATATATTGGAATGGGCTCATCATACTCAACCGGTATATCTTTCAAAGTTTGTTTCATCCAAACAACCTGTATACAACATACTGCTACTGCAATATACTCTGCCTCGGCTATAGATAGAGATATTTATGATTGTTTCTTGCTTAGCCATGATACCAAACACTCACCTAATTATAACGTTTCTCCACTGGTGCTTCGTCAGTCATTAATACAACCTGCCCAATCTGCATGTATGTAGGCAATAAGTGATAGATTTTTTCCTTTTGGATATCATAATCCAAACTCCTATGTTCCTTTGAGATATCTGAAAATCCTATTTACTATTGATACATGTGATTCATTTGGTGTTGCTTGAAATCGTGCCACATGTCCAACTGCTTGCATTAAATATGGTCTAGATGTTGTCACATATAGTAGGATGCCAATCATTGACCTATATTGCCTCTAATCTGTAGACTTCGAATCATCATCTTTGCTCAACTTACAACTGGTTTGCATGTGAGTGATAACTGGTTTGAAATATTCCATTCCGAACCTCTTTAACATTTATCTGATATACTTGGTTTGAGAAATAAAAATTTCTTGGTTTCTTTGACGTATATGAAGTCCCAGAAAGAAGGATAGTTCTCCAAGTAATGATATTTCAAATTAATTCTTCGTGTCTTTTGCAAATTTATGGCTTAACCTATCATCATCACTACCAAAAATAATATCATCAACATAAACTTCAATTAATAAAATATTACCTTGACTTACCTTGATGTAGAGGTTGTTGTCTGCACTTCCTTTTCTAAACTCTATCTGCTGCAGATACTTATCCAGTTTGGAGTACCATGCTCTAGGAGTCTGTTTTAAACCATACAAGGCCTTCTTTAATTTACATACATAGTCTATGTTCTTTGACAACTGAAATCCTTCTTGTTGTTCAATGTAGACTTCTTCTTCAAGTTCCTCATTCATAAAAGATGATTTTACGTCCATCTGATATACTTTAACATTTTTAGAGCTTGCATAAGCTAAAAGTAAACGGATTTATTCCATTCTGGCAACTGGGGAAAATGTCTCTTCAAAGTCGATTCCTTCAATTTGTGCATATCCTTTAGATACCAATCTAGCTTTGTTCCTTGTAACCTATCCATCTTCATTCAATTTATTCCTAAAAACCCATTTTGTGTCGATCACATTCTTATTCTTTGGTCTTGGAACCAATTCTCAAGTGTCATTTTTCTCTATTTGATCCAATTCTTCATCCATGGCGTTATTCCAAAATTCATCCTTGCTAGCTTCTTCAAAATAGTTTGGTTCAATTGTAGATAAGAGTGCTAGGTTTGTTTGTTCTGGTGAATGGATTTTTCTTCTAGTCTCAACTCATGCATCTTTGTTTCCAATAATCTAATCTAAAGGATGATTCTTTTGTACTCATTTGCTAGATGTCTTTGGAGATACTTTTTGAACTTGCTCTTTTACTTCTGTCATATTATCTTCATCTTCATCTTCCTCTTCTACTTCTTTTTCATCTTCTTCTTCGAAAAGTTGTTCCATTGATTTGTTTTCTTCTTCATTTGATTTCGGTCTACCTGTTTCATCAATTGTTACGTTGATGTTTTCCACAAGTTTGTTAAATCTTAGATTGTAACACTTGTATGCTTTCCTTTTACTTGAGTAACCAACAAGTATTCCTCTGTCCGCACGAGAGTCAAACTTTCCCATTCTGCCATCTTCTCTTTTGATGTAGCATTTGCTTCCAAAAACTATGAAGTGCTTCACATTTGTTGGTCTTCCTTTCCATAGCGCGTAGGGAGTTTTATGAGTGTTGTTTCTGAGCATTACTATGTTTTGAATGTGAACTGTTGTATGCAATGCTTGTGTCCAAAATATATTTGTCAATTTGGAATCCATTAGCATTGTTCAAGCGATTTCTTGTACTGTCATGTTCTTTCTTTCAACAACTTCATTATGTTGAGGTGTCCTAGCAATGGAGAATTGTCTTTTTATTCCATGACTACTACAGTATTCCATAAATTCCTTTGAAGTGAAATATCCTCCATTATCAGATCTCAAACATTTGATTCTTGAATCCATCTCATTTTCAACCATTTCCTTGTAGATCTCGAAGTTTTCAAAATCTTATGACTTGTTCTTGAGAAAGCAAACTGCAGTCATTCTTGTATAATCATCAACTAATAACATAAAGTATTTTTCACCTTTTAATCCCTTTGTTGTAGTTGGTCCAACTAGATCAGTGTGCACAATTTCCAGTTGTCTTGCTATTGAATATTCCTTTGATTTGAACATGTTCTTTGTTTTATTTCCTTGTTGACAATGCTTGCATAAAGTGTTGGTTGGTTTTGTGATCTGAGGCATTTCTCTGACTGCTTCTCTTTTGTTGAATTTGACAAGGTTACCAAAATGCATGTGACCCATTCTTCTATGCCATAGCCAACTTTCATCTTCCTTTCCTAGACAACACTTTTCATTTCCAATTTCTCTTAACACATATATGTTGTTTGAAGTTCTTGCAGTTGTATCGACCAATTTCCCTGAGCCTTCTTTTCTTATCTCACACTTTTTTGAATCGAAAGTAAGTTTATGACCTTGGTCACACATTTGACTCACACTTAGAAGATTATGTTTCATATCTTCTACTAGTAGAACATTTTGTGCCTTTTCATTCTTGTTCCCAATTTGGACTGTGCCTTCTCTAATGATTTTGGATGAATTATCATTTCCGAAGGAGACTGATCCATTTTTTTATTTTCGTAATGTAAGAAATTTGTCTTTATCACCTGTCATGTGTTTTGAACATCCATTGTCAACATACCAACCATGTTTCTTATGCTTAGCTTGTAGAGCGACTGTGCATTCTTCATTGTTATACTGATATTTCTTTCTTATCCATGTCGTTTTCTGAGGTTCTTGTATGTGATTGTTGTTATTCTGTTGAGGTGCTTTAGGAGGGACTGTCATTCTGTAATCCTTGGCCATGTGTCCAAAATTGTTACATTTGTAACATTCCATATCAGTGCTTAAAGATTCAAACCTATTGTAACTTCTTATTTGTGTGTCACTAGGTCTCCTTGAATAATCCCTTTGTGTATAACTCTCAAAGTTGTTGTTGTTCCTATTGTTAGCTCTGCAATTCATAGCTTTATGTCCAAAATTATTACATGCATAACATAAACCAAAAAATGTAGTTTGATACCTGGGAGTTGAAGATCTTCTGAAAGGAGGTTCTCTTATGAATCCTTCTTCTTCTTGAGGCTTATCTATCTGTTGTTGATTCTAAAATATGAATCTTCTTGGTGGAGGACTATCCCTGTAATCTTCCTTGTATATCTTCTTATCCTCTTTGATTTTTTCTGCATAGCTCTTTGGATTTGTTTCTTGCTCTTTTGTTTTGGAGCTTAATCCCTTTTCTATCTGATTGTATCCAAGTCTGGACTTGTCAAGATGAGATTTGTGACTGTTGATAATGTCATCCAGAACTTTTGAGCTATTCTGCATATTTTTCTTTCGAATATCCTTTCTTAGTGTGACAACCTCTTCTTCCAAGTTTCCAATGATATTGTCCTTTTCTTCTGGTTATTCGTTGAGTGCTTCTTCAATTCTTTTATATTCTTCTATTTGAACCTTCAATTTTGTGCTCATTTGTTCTAGTTCTCGAGTGTCATTTTATTGTCTAGTTCTATTTGTAATTTCTTGTTTTTATTCTTTTCTCTTCTGATAACTTCTATGACAGACATTAATTCTTCTCGATAGTCAACTTCTGCCTCTTCAATTTATTCTTCGACTTCTTCACATTCTTCTTCAACTTCTTCATATTCTTCTTTGAAGTCTTCTTTGTCAGAGTTTTTTACTTCCATGAATAGAACTCTTCTTGTCTCATTTCCACTGACTTCATCTTCATCTGATGATGAGATGTCTTCTTTGGTGTATAAGCTTTTCTTGAAAACTTTCTTTGTAGTTATTTTGCCTTTATGTGTGTGTTTTCCTTTTGAGTAACCTTCATCATTTCTCTTTTTCTTATGAGGACATTTGTTAGCAAAATGACCAATACCATCACAATTAAAACAAATTAAACGGAGCTTACCTCTATACCTACCGTTGGTTCCCTTGTTCAGTATTTTGACGAAGTTGGCCACTTCTTCATCATCTTCCGAGGCATCACTGTTGCTGCTATACTCTTCTTGTTCCTTTTTATTTTTCTTTGATCTTTTGGATGCCTTGAAGGATGCTTCTTTTACATATGGATTTTCCTGCTCAGTTCTCATTTCATATGCTATGAATATTACATGCAGTTCGTCCATGCTTATTGAGTCCAGATCTGATCTTTCTTCTAGTGCTGATATCTTAGGGTTGAATCTCATAGGAAGAGATCTTAGTATCTTTTGAACAATTACAGATTCTTCAATTTATTCTCCAAATCCTATGATTGCATTCACTGTTTCATCAACTCGTAAGAATTAGGTTGTGATATCTTCATATTCCTTCATTTTTAGTTGTTCAAACTTACCTCTGTAAGTCTGAAGCTTTGTTGCTTTGACTTTTGTATCTCCTTCATAAATATTTTGAAGCTTGTCCCAAATCTCTTTAGCAGATTTATAGTGTGAAACTTTGGTGAATACCGTATCACTGAGACCATTCAAAAGTGCATTTGTGGCTTTGAAATTATTCTCACCAAGTTTTATTGCTTTGTCATTTGTTGGTGGAACTACTGGTGCTGTGTATCCATCTACAATTTACTGCCAAACTTGAAATCCTTGTGCCTGTATATATGTCCTCATCCTTATGCTCCAGAAAGCATACTTTTTTCCATCAAATAGTGGTATTCCATTTTTATATGAGTTGGTACTCTCCATGAACTACCTTTCAGTGGTTAAACTGATTTCTGAATGAACCTGCTCTAATACCAATTGTTGGATTACTGAGAGAGGGGGTGAATTAGTAATAGAGTAATTTAATCCTTTTTAACCATATAATCCAAGTGTTATATCAATGAAGGATTATCATCCAATAACTGCAGAGTAAATAAGCAATGAAAAAGTGAAGAAACATATGTATACACAGTACACCAATGTTTTACGTGGAAACCTAAATCGGGAGAAAACCACAGAATGTTTTTCCTTATATGTCTTGAAGAATTACACTCATTGGAAGCACCAACCTCCTTTGTTTTCTAGCTGTGACTGGAAGGAATCTCCAACCCCCTGGTTTCTCAGGCTACAACCTGAGGGAAGCTCCAACTCCCCAATTCTCTGGCTACAACCAGAAGGAGGCTACAACCCCCTATGTTCTTCGGTTACAACTGGAAGGTGGCTAGAACCACCTGTCCTTGCCCCGTCCTGCCACCCTGAAATAGAAGTAGAATGATGGAACCACTGTCAACCTGTCACTGTGAGATATAACACTGTAAACCTGTACCAATAAATATGAACCATGCATCAACCATGCATTTATTTGTACCTCAACCTGTAATCAACCTATACCATAAACAAGTGCATCAACCATGCACCAACTTGTACCAAATAATCTGTAATCAACATATACCATAAACAAGTGCATCCAACCATGTACCAAGTATGTACCAATCATGTGTCAACTACTCATCAACTATGAATCATCAATATGTACCAACATCATCAACTATACACCTCATGTATGTGCCAACTCATCAACTACTTGTCTCAACCATGTACTCAACATGTACCTCAACCAAAAGTCCTCATCAATTTCATCATCCAAATCTGATTTTTAGCTCTGTAATAGGCCTTTTTTATTTGATCACATTCCTGCAAACCTTCCTTAACTTCAACAACAAGAGACTATCATTTTCATCAAACTTTTCTTTAGTCTCACATGCTTAGTTTTGGATTAGTCAACAACCCTAACTTGAAGTAATCATAACTTTGTACCTGTAATGTATAAATATATGAAACTAATACACAATGTTTTTGAGTGTGTTTTGTGTAATTCCTCTAGGTTTCACTACTTGAAACCTCTCAAAAAAGGAGTTATTGAAAAAATGGCATACCTTGTTGAATTCTGGCTTATTCTAGAGAGTGACCTTGTAGAGCGTGCCCCACACAGAATATTTGTTGCATTGATCTGAAAATGTGACACAGCATACTAAATCTTGTACCCTAACCAACACATTTGGTTTCACTGAATTTAGATCTGTTATTAAGAATTTATGACGGTTTTACCCGAAACACCTGTTTTTGACTAGTTTCAGGACTAGCCACAAACCCTATTTTCCACGGAGTGTAACTCCAAAAAAAAAATTACTCACAAGATGAATTTTTTACCAAATATACTTGGATATGGTTTCTCAAAGGAATAGAAATTTCAGGGTCTGAATCATTATAGAAAAAAATTTATAGCGAAAATGGTGAGAAGACCTGTAAATAACATACCTTAGAAAGCACCATCAAAAGAATTTATCCTTCCTTGCATTTCGGCCTTGTTTTCTTCACCTTACCTCAAAATTTCAGCTTAGATATCCTTTTTTATCTCAAACACCCATAGATATTCAATATTCTCAAGTGTGATTAAAATGAGAGAGCCTTCCCTCTTATTTATACTCTCCAAGTAGCTTCCTTAAAAAACATCTTGTAGGTCACTTGGCCCCATTTTCCTTATTTTAGGGTTAACCCACTTCTAATTTCTCCATTAAATTTATTATTGAAATAATTTATTTTATATTCAGTTTGAATTATAATACACTCATTACTTCACTTTATTATTTACCTTTTAAAATCTCTTAAACCACTTTGACTACTTTGACCTTTTTGGGGCTTCTAGATGACATATGAGGGTCCTCCAACCTCATAAGGCCATAACTCTCAAACCGTGAGCAGTTATGTGACGTTCCACATACCACCAGAAATGGAATGACATGTAATATCCATATAGAATAGTATTATCTGAAAATATATCATAACTCATACCATTATCCATCAAACAAACTTGGGTCCATTATCCAAACCTGGGGTCTCCAACTTCTCATGGCCATAACTCTCTAATTGTGAGGAGTTATGTGGCGTTCCACATACCACCAGAAATGGAATGACAAACACTATCCATCTAGGATAATTTACTTGAAAAATTCATTGTCCTTCATCTCATTATTCCACAATTAAGCATGGGTTCTCTTACTCTGCAAAGCATCTTTCAATGAGGGATTTCACCATAAGGGGACCACTTTGGAGTTCATCCATATTTAATTCTTATCAGCCATGACAAGACAATAATGAGTCATATTTACATCAAACAATCTTGGGTCCATTACCCAAACCTTTGTGTTGTGGGGCTTTCTTCAAGGGTTTTCATCAATGACAACCAACCTTAATCAACACAGACTTGATAAGTGCATACAAAGCATTAAATTAACATTTATTGTTAATTCCCAAACCCATATTTGTTTTTCCTTTAACAAAATCATTTTATGAAAGATGAAGTATGAAACCCAGGCCACATGATCTTCCCAAGACTTGACAAGCACCATAAAAATACCCATTCCATATGTTTCTTGATTTCCATTGCGCCAACCTCCCAAGATGACTTTTTTGATGATGGAGAAACGTTGTAATGTAACAACAAATCCAAAGCTTGTTGAGATACATTAAAAGACAGAAAAAAAAAAAAAATATTGATAAATACATGCATTATGGGCCATCTAGATACCCCATGCCACTAGTCTTGGAAGGAGTCTAAACTTCATCAGCGAAGGGAAAATAAAAAAACTCACAAAAACTATTTGTCAAATAATGTTTGTCCCATAAATGAGACAACCCCAACTAGTGTTCAATCTCTTTCCAGACCTGGAAAGTAAATGAACGGTCTAGGACTAAGTGAGCATTATATTCATCAGAGTGTTTACACAGATAACATAAGCCCTGCCCCTTCTTACTTCTACTCTACAATATGTCCCAAGTTAGTGCACATTCTTTAATAACTAGTCAAAAGAAAATAAAACCTTCTAGTGGCCCCTTAAGCTTCCATAACTTCTTATACCACCATTCAGTGATATTGTCTCCCGTATATATCAAGGCCTTTTAACCAATTTTTTTTAATAGAGGCCCCCCAATTTGTTGAAGTACTAAAACAACTTGTCCTCTACATCCTTTAAGTGGATATGTGCCTTTCTTAAATCTATCATGTATTGGTTCCAAACCTCGTGCCAATTAGCATCCATAGCCAAAACCTCCGCTAAGAGCCAACCTTAGTATCATATAGTCATACTAGTAGAATCATTGATTTGATTGATCATGCAATATGAAATATCACCTAGGTAGGTCACTATATCCTTAGGTAGAAATATAATTTTCCCACAATCGATGATGACATCCATCATGATCCACACTTGTGTTCCCAAGCCAACCTTCTAAGGAAAGAACATACCTATAATAGGAAATGTAAGTGTGATGGCTTACCACTAGTTAGATACATTATAGGTAGAATTCTTCCATTCATGGATCCAATCCAAAATTTAATTGAGATATATTTAATTGTCAACCATAACGTTCCTCCAAAGACTGTTGCAGATTAAAAAAAATCCCATAGGGATTTATCAAACAATGCTCGCCCAAAAACATAATTGTCTTTTAAACCCAAAAATCCAAGAGTCTTTGGCTTGTATAGGATTTTCTAATTAACCAAATGAAATCCCAAGTATTTGTCACTTCCCTTCCACAAATATTTGAAACACAAATTTTGAATATGATTGAGAATCCCTTTCGCGATCAGAGTGAAAAAATTATAGTACACAGGAGTAGCTTCAACCACTGACTTGATAAGAATTAATATTCCACCTCAAGAGATCCACCTATTACACCATCATTTGATTCTCCACTTAATCTGAGATAATAACCATTTCCAATATGAAATTCCATAGTTATTTGGTTTGAGAACATAACCAAAGTGTTGATGCCATCCCCCAACTCATAGAAAGGGAAATTGAAAAAAATTGAAAATACGAGCATGCTATCCTCCTCTATGGATGGAAAATATATAACAAATTTGTTGAAATTTATGATAATTCCCATAGCATCACAAAAGAGCTCTAGAATATCCTTTAAAATTCTTCCTTCAAATGTTGCACAAAGGAAAAATATTAGCACATTGTCCATGAAAATAAAGTGGGTAAGATGTTCTTAATGACCCAATATTATCCCTTGGAAAGACTCTTTTTTTCCTTAGCAAGAGCTTGACTAAGACCATCTACAACTATAAGGAATATATAAGGTGATAGCGGGCACCCCTGTTGAAGACCTCAAGAAAATTTGAAGAAAGACAAACCAACATCATTTATTAATAGAACAAATGAAATTACTGTCACACAATACATAATCCATTCAACTAGAGGAAGATCAAACCCTATATGAAGAATCATAAGTTATGTGTCTCCCATTGAACATTTGAAGTTGGTAACCCATTATACATGAATTGCAAATAAATATCCTAGTTTCCAACCATATGTTTATCATTGGGTGGATTTCATGGGATTGTAAGAGAAACCAACACAATTAATTGTTTCTCCCATAGAACTTTCCCAAAAAGAGTTTCACTATAATTGATTCTATCACACCTTCTCTTATCTTCTTCACTATATTTCATCACCATCTATTGAGACAATTAGAATAATCAATTATGATTTGAGCACTATGAGAGTATTTCTAGATTCTTAGAAACATCCTTTTGTTTGAAATAATCACATGGAGACACTTGTCACTAATTATATAATTTTCACCAATTGAAACATACATACAAACCACTTGTTGCACCACCTATGCATGTATCAAAATTGGAGATATCACTATGACAATTTATTCACATTTAGTATCCTTCTTTTACTCACAACGTTGTAGAGTGGAGAGAATTGAAAATTCAATATTATAGTGAACCCTCAGTTTCCTAGAAGTTTTCTTAGGATTTATGGCCTATCTCCTTTGAAAGGAGGGATACTTAAACTTTATATATCTCCATAAAGGTGAAATGTAAACTTTCTAACCCAAAATTTTAGCTCTTCCACTTCAATCTCATCCTCCTCTACATTTTCTACTTTGAGCTCTTTGGCTATGAACTCATCAATTATTAGTTTATCCACTACAGATGTTTTGAGGACAAAACACACCCTAAAATTTTAACATTTTGAGTACCACTTTTTCATTAACTTTGAACATAATTTTCTTTTTCATTTTTAGTTTTAATGACTTAAAAGTCCCCAAGATTATTTGGAATTGAAATATCTTACATTAGTGAGTCTGAATAACTTTAATCATTAGACCAAATTTAGTTTTGATCATCAATAGGAAACCATGTTATGCATTGATGGTAAAGTGAAATATAGGTGACAATATTAAAGTGAAAGGATTCCATCAATGTCAAATAGGTTTTACATGCAAATAAGAAAGTGAAACTAAAGTATTGAAACAAGGTGAAATCAGAGTGTCTAAATAAAAGAGGATTGAATGTGTCAAAGTCAAAGTGAAATCAAAGTGCCAATATGTGGAACCATATCAAAGAGAAATATTTTCACCAATGACCATCCATTAATGATCACTTTTTACTTTCTCAAATGAAAATTTGAAACGTTCTAAAACAAAGTGAATCTTGACCGCCAATAGGGTTTGTTGATGCACCTTTTAAACTTTCTCTCTTCACCATTTGAAATTCAATTGAAAATATCTCTTGTTAATAAACACTAAACCAACCATGAGAGAGAATAAATAATTAAAAATAAATTAAACAATGACAATCACACACATTACACATAGATTTACCCTGGAAACCCTTAACCAGGAAAACAAGCATTCCTTGAGAGAATATTTCTCCTTTGTGTCCTATTCATTCACCGAATAAAGTGTTACATGACTAACCTTGTTCCACACCTAAAACACAATCGTTATCCTACTCTCTTTCTTAAATGAAAGGAAAACTCTGTCACCAATACAGATTACATCTACATGACCATTACATAACTCTCAGATCTGAGAGTTTTATCGCCTTTGAGAACATTACATAATTCCATATTTATAGGATTTATAGTAGGAAAACCTTAATTCATGGTGCCCAAAATATTCTTTACATATCCTTGCAGATGATTGGCTACAATCCCATAAATATTAGGATTATGTTATAGTTTACCACCCCATTGGTTGTGAACTAGTCGACCACCAGTTAGCTAACCTATTGTTGACCTCTAGTCAGCTGACCTATTTTCGACCTCTAGTTGGCTAACTTTTTCTTGACCTCCTGTCAGTTGACCTATTATCGACCTCTATTCAACCATTTGACCATCAAATTGACTTAACGATCTAGTCGAAAATTCACCTAGTCAATCCACCTCGATTAGCCAGTCGATTAACTATGTTTTCACTATAAAGAATATAACAACCCAACATTCTCCCACTTGTTGTCTTCTTTGTTGAAATAGAAGAACCTAAACTTTGTTCATCGACCTAGGGAAACAATTCCCATTCCCTCTCCACACTAAGATAACTTCACAACACTCACAGACTTGGTCACAGAGTCTATTATGTTTTCCAAAGTGTCTACCTTCTCTAGAAATACCATCTTTCTTTCCACCATGTCTCTCACGAAATGGTATTGTATGTCAATGTGCTTCATCCTGGAATGGTAAGTTAGGTTCTTTTCCAAAAAATATTCACTCTGACTATCACAATTTATGTTCATAGCTCACTACTCAAACCCAATCCCTTAATACAATCTATGCAGATATACAACTTCTTTCCTTGCATGGGTGGCTAGCATGTATTCGAATTGTGTTGTTGAAAAGGCTACTACCACTTGTCTCTTAAAAATCTAACTGATTGCTTGACCAAACAATATGAACACATATCTATTGTTCGACCTCTTTCGGTTAATATCTCTAGTGCAGTAAGTGTCTACAAATCCATGTACATCCACTTCACTATCTTTTTTAGGTTTCTCTTGGTAACATGTTGCATACTCTATTGTGTCATGCAAGTACCTAAACAATATCTTGATAACAATTCAATGCTCTTTCACAGGTGTCAACATGTATCTACGTAATACCCCATTGCATGAGAAATATATGGTCAAGTGCAGACCATTGCATACATTAGACTACCAAAAACACTACCATTTTCATGTTCTTTATCGCTTCCTTTGTCTTTGGAAATTGTTCAACAACTAGTTACCCCTACAAGAATAGACACCTTGACTGGTTTACACTCCTACATGTTTAAACATTATAGGATTGTTTCAACATACTTCCTCTCATTTAACCATTTTTTTACAACTACTCGATCTGTATTAATATCCATTCCCAGAATGAATTTAGGAGCACCGAGATATTTCATGTTGAACTTGGAGGATAGGTGCATCTTCACCTCCCTTATTTCATCCATGTTGTTTATAACTAGCAACATGTCATTTACATAATTCTATGTATATGAAATGACCTCCTTCTTTCTTGGAATACACACAATGATCATCCTTGCTTCTCACAGATCCCAAACTAAGGATATATGTGTCAAAATTTTGGTACTACATCATGGGTGATTTATTTATACCATAAAGGGATATCTTTAGTTTTCACACCAACTCTTTCTTTCCCTTTAGTGAAAATCCTTTAGGTTGTTTCATGTAGATTTATTCTTCCAAGTCCCCATGTAGGAATGCTATATTCACATCCATTTTCTCTATCTCAAGATATATTTTTGTAGCCAGAGAAATTAGTACTTTAATGGAAATTAATTTTTCATCAAGAGAGGAAATATCACCGAATTCAACTCACTTGACTTGGGAATACCTGGCCTTTCCCTACCGGTAGAGATTTTAACTTCTCAACTTGACCTACTACATTCAACTTCTTCTTGAGAACCAAATTTCTATTGATGGGTTTCCTTCCATTAGGTATCTCAATCAAATACCATGTCTCATTCTTATGCAAGGATTTCATTTCTTCGACCATGGCATCCTTCCATAATTTACCCTCTATTGAGTTGACTACCTCCCTGATTCACTTAGGCTCACCATCAATAGAATATAACATGAATGCATAATAGAAATCAAGTGGACTATACATTTTAGTTGGTTTCTTTACTTATTTAGACATCTTTATGACTGGATTCGACAATTCCACCTTTTCATATGATTCAGTCGACTCATCTAAATCAAATTCCTCGTTCCTTAGCTCAACCACCAATTTCTCTGGTTCTTTATCTCTTTGAACGTATTCAATCCTATAAGTTCCTATGAATTCCCTAAATACTATAAATTGTTTCCTCCACACCGAATCCCATAGCTTATATCCTTTCATTTCATCCTTGTAGCCAATGAAAATACATTTGAATTCCTTGGGAACATGCAGAAATGAGTCACATCTAAAAAATATGAGATGTGAGAGAGAAATTTTTGTACCAAACCATTCCTCATGTGGAGTCAATTCAACTAACGTTAATCATGAAGACATGTTTACCAAATATCATGCAATGTTGACTGCTTCAGCCCATAATTCTTATGCGAGCCCTGTGCCACTAAGCATGCTCCTTTCCTTTTCCATAAACATCATATTGATTATTTCATAAACCCCATTCTTCTGAGGGGTGTATGGAGTGGTATTTTGGCATGTTATGACACATTTTTGGCAGAACTATTCAAATTACTTACCATATAATTCACCTATGTTGTTAGTTCTCAACACCTTGATATTATTGTCTTTCTAGTTTTCCATAAGATATTTAAACTCTTCGAAATTACTGAAAACCTCATATTTGTTCCTCATAAAATATAACTATGTCTTCTTGGAGAAATAATCTATGAAGGAAACATAATACATAGATCCTCCTAGTGATTAGACCAATATAGGTTGAAACACATCACTATGTATCAATTCCACAATCCCTTTTGACCTTGTAGCTCTAGATGGAAATCTCACATGATTCTATTTTCCATAGATGCAATGTTCATAGAAATTGACTTCTAAATTTTAATCAGGGAAACCTTCAACCATACCTTTTTTGTTCATAGTTTTAAGTCCATTTGATCCAATATGTCCCATCCCATGGTGTCATAAAATGGTCTGGTCAACTAAAGGAAAAAAAATTAATTCATTCATAGTCGAGTCGACCATATTCAAGTTGACCTTAGGAACAATTGTGTTGTTACACCCAGTTGAGTTGAAATTCCCTAAAACGTTATACAAAGTTCCAATGTGAACTCCTCTCATCAAGACCCTCATACCCTTGACCATTTTGCACGAATCATTCTAAAATAAAGTGTGCACACCTACATCACTCATTTTGCTGATACATATTAGATTTCTTGCCAAACCTAGAATATGTAGCACATATGAAAGAGTTATACTCCTCCCATATTGTAGAAACAGTTGGAATCTACCTCATCCAACAATATTGGTTGTCTATTCATCCCCCAAGAATACATATCCTCCTTTATATTTATCATATTCACAAAACCATTCTCTGTTAGGTGCCATATGAAAATATGAACCTGATTCGATAAACCAAATGTCATGCTTCAATTTTGTACTGATCAATTATAGATACATGTCTCCTCTTTCTTCTGAAGAAGTATTTCCTTCAATCGATTATTTTTCATCAAATAATTGACTATTCTCAATCGATTTAAACTTGCAATCCATTTTGTAATTCCAAACTTTACTACATTTATAGCATATTCTAGTCTATTGAAGTGAGGATTTAGATCTACCCCTCAACTTATACTTTTGACTGGAGAATTTACCTTTTCCTCTGTCAATTGGTCGACCTCTCACCATAAACGATTCCTTGGTTAATCCTTCTATGTTATTCCACCTCATTTCCTCTAACATCAATGATGAAACAACATCTTCAATCATTAATGTGATCGAATTACTCCCAATAACCATGACTAGGATATCCCACGAATCTAGTAAATAACACAACAAAATGATACATTTCTCCTCAATGATTTTAATATCCACAGACAATAACTAAATTATCACAATATTGAATGCATTCATATTCTCTGTTACTGAGCTCCCATCACTTATCCTTAGAAGGTACAACTTATTCCAAATAAACAATGTGTTTACCAGGTATTTTGACTAGTACAAGTTCTGCAACATATCCCATAGTTTGTTTTATGTGTCTTCGCCCGAGACATTCAACAATACCAAATATATAAGAAAAAAGTTGGATCGTACTCCTCACCTTCTTATCAATTCTCTCCAACTCTTCCTTCGACATACCCATTAGAATTATGTTAGGATCCACATCGAACCACTATTCTCGATCTACAAGGAGATCTTCAATATTAAGCTTCGACAACTCAAAATTATGGCCATTGAATTTGTCAATCTCAACCCTTGAACTACCTACCATTATTTTAAGCACATATTTCAAATCACTGTCTTACAACTACCATTGGACCTAGGTTTAGCACAAATATGATATCTTATCAACCTTTCTCTGATACTACTTGTAGAAGATTCATTAATATCTCTAATACCACACGTTAATAAACACTAAACCAACTAGGTGAGAGAAGGAATAATTAAACATAAAGTAAACAACGAAAATCATACACATTAAACAAAGATTTACCCTAGAAACCCTTAATCGATAAAACCAACATTACTTTGGAGACTCTCACTCCTTCATGTATTATTCATTCACTGAATAAATAGTTACATGACTAACCATGTTCCACAACTAAGACATGTAGAATTGTGGTGAAACCTACACAGATAATCTAGCTAGCAACAATTCACACAAAGCTTGCAAAGTTGAGAAACGGAGAAGAGATGGAGAGAAATAATAAATAATTTGTTGGGTGTAGGTCTATTTTGAGGAAATACTTGTTTTTGGAGGGTAAAACCCAATTTTGGAGAAGAAAAACTAGTGATAAAAGTAGCACATGCGAGGGAAAGACACATGCAAAGAAGGAAAGCATGCAAGGCGTGTAGGCATGAAAACCTAACCATGTTAGGGTTAGGATTTTGGTAAGAGATTGTAACAACTAAGAATCTTGTAAATTAGTATAAATAAGAACCTAGGAGGTGATCTAGGTCGAGGCTCCAAATTGTTAGAGGTTGTTGTGTTTTGAGACTGTTGAGATTCCAAATTAGTTTTGATCCATTTTTGTAAGTTGTTGAGATGCAGAAGAGTCAAGAAGGCCAAATTTTGATGGTTAGATCAAAGGATGAGGATGCTGGTGTGATCTAGTCCAGGTTGTGGAACCTTTTTCATGATTGTATGATCAAATATGTAGTACACGCAACGCCATATATTGCAGAAAACCTAATAAAAGAGACTAAGAAGCCATATCTTTGTGTACATAGCCAAAGATGGGGTGAACCATGGTAAAACATGTGTTATGTGTGTTTTTTGTTTCATATTTACCTTCTATCAGTAGCTAGATTATGAATGGATGAATGAATGGTTCATTTATATCTCTTAGAATGCATGCATAGGCTTAACAGGTGAATGAATATTAAGAATAATAGATTGAATAATAAGATAAAGTCCTGAAGAATATCAAATACAATCCCAGATCCCCACTCTTTCCTATATTATAAGAACTTAAGCTTTGCAGTCACCCATAGAACTATCTAGGGTGAGACTGTGCAGTACATTTGGTGTGTTTTGTTTCCTTTTGGTTTATGAAAAGGGTCGATAGTTTTAGAGGGTTTTGTTGGAAACCTATTCATATCTGAACTTAGGTCAACCCAAGAAGTAGATAAAGATATGAATAACCAACAAATGGTTATGTTTTCGGCTAGAACTGCATGGGATTTAGTGAGCAGGATCCGTAGAAGAAACATGTAGAGAATGAAGGTATAAAAAGGAATGTTCAGTCCGTGGAATCCAAGGAAGAGATCAAAAGATGGTTGAAAACAAAGGAACTTGAATTTTCTCAGAAGGATAACAAAAACCCTAAGATAACAATGCACAAATATCTGGACAAGTACATGTTTAGCGACCTGCATGAGGTATTTTTCTATGATTTACCACATGTGTTGTGGGAGTGGCTATTGAGGTTAAAACACAACCACCCTACAAATTGAATCAAACAACTCAAGTGGAATCCTATGGAGATCGTGCAGTTACAACAAGTCAACAATAAATTCACGTGCGTAGTAGATTTCTGGTTAGACAGTATTGTTGCAGGGTTTATCATAGAATTTGTAATAGATACTAAGAAGTCTTACATAGTAGTAGATTAGGAGTTTCTAAAAGTACACAAAGGTAGGTATATCAAATCATTGTATACTTCAATCAAGATTTTACTGTAAAACAACAGTGTGATGACTATGGAATCATACAGCTAAACTTCCCTGCGTGCATGAGGGAAGGGGGGAAGAATTGACAAGAGGTGGATAAATGGAGGAAGAGATGGATAAGGAAAATAATAAGGAGGCCATGGACCCAATCATGATGGATGAGGACCAGATCAACCATATAATGGAAACAGATAGAAAGAAGTGCAGTGGAGCACCCTACCAATATAAGATGAATAACAAGAAGAGAGCCATAGCTGATAGAGAGGGCTTGGAATGTGATGAGGAAGAGGTAGAGGATCTCCATGTTGTGGAGCATATTGAGTAAATATTGCATGCAACATATGAAAGGAAGACAGGTGGTCCAAGGGTAGGAACAAAAGGAATAACTCCCATCCATGTTAGTGTCAATGTGGAACCCATAACCCCATGTGCGACTAATACACTAGAAAGAACACCACCATTTAGACAACCAAATTTTAGTGGAGGAAAGAAAAAATGAAACACATCCAAACAAGGAGCAACAGCTAGAGGAGCGAGTTCAGGAAGTAGTAGTCAAATATCTACATCATGCAGAGGTAGTAGTTCATCACAGTTTAAGATAGTAGGACATGATCCCACCATAAATTTACCATAATTTCAAGGAGAGGCATTAGAGGACCCTGAAAAGCACTTGTTCATCTACGAGAATATCTTGGAAGAAAAATAGATCACATATGAGGATACAAAACTTGCACAGTTAGCTATCATTATAAGAGACTGGGCACTGGATTGGTATACGAGCCTAGTTGTAAACAGTCCACTAGGAGTAACAAGGACTATTGCAGATGTGAAGAATCTATTGTTAAATTAATTTCAGAAGCCTAGATCAGAGGATCAATACATGAATGAGATGATTGAAATTAGGTAGAAACCAAGTGAGTTTTTTTGGGATATTGATCAGAGGTTCAAACAATTGAAGGATAAATTGAAGTATATCATGAATAACATGCAACATAGACATCTCTTTGTGAATTCACTGTTACCACATTTGAAATACCCCTTGAGGAAACAAAAGTTCCAAACTTAGGCAGAGGCTCTACAGGAATCCTTACAACTAGAAGAGAACCAATATCAGAAGACATATCCATCAATAGAGGAGCTGAAGGAGGATCTAAAGAATCTAACTTTTCAACTTAAACATAATAAGGGAAAAGAGAAAAGAGAATTTGTTCGGTGTACCACATGCAAGACAAAAGGTCACCATAAGAATGAATGTCCAAATTTCATGAAGTACATGGAAATAGGAGTACCAAACCCTTTTCCAACAAGAGGAACATGGTGTAAGATATGTAAGATGCATGGGAATGATTCATATCATTGTCCCATGATGCAAACGTATTAGACATTACCCAAAAATTCATACTGCAAGTTTTGCAAGTCAGTGGGTCATGATGATAAAGAGTGTAGGAAAATGGACTTGATGGGGGAAATAACTTCAGACACTTATAGGGTGAAAGTAGAAATGATGACAGGGTATGATGCACCTCAATTCAACCGGGTACCACCTTCATATAACACTATGCAGCCATAATATAAAAACACACAACCATAGTATAACCCCACACAGTATAATCAGGTACCTCATTACAACACACTGCGAAGAGATCGATATGGATACAAAGGTGGAGGATAAGGTAGACGAGGATTTGGATGAGGCAGAGGTCCAATAGTGTGCCAAAACTTCCAACATCTAGGACATTATGCAAGGGAATGTCCACTCCTACCAGTGACATATATGTACTATCACGCAGAAGACCATGATACAAAGGAATGCCCAACACTTTTGGGAAAAACTCAAGAAAAGAGGAACCAGAACAACCAGAATGTTCAATGGATTTCTGCAGAAGCCAGGGATTATGGAAGAAATATCAACATAGTCATGCAAGGAGGCACTAAGAGAGGACTTGATGCAGTGAGACAAGATCCATCACAACACTAATGGGTAAAGAAAAATATTGAACCACAGAAGCAGTTTGATGTGCGGAAAGAAAATGATACATTCAAGGAGGCCAGACAAGAGTTCCTCAAACAAGATTTTGTGTCTACATCAGCCACGTAGTATAATTTGAAAGTACTAATGTACAAAATGTCTTCATCAATGGACCACACCAATGAAGCACAACCTTTAGGGAAATTAAGTACCATAAAGAATTTTTTGCAATCTTGTGTTAAGATACTAAATGATCCATCATTTGTTAAATTTTTGAAAAATATGCTATAAATATGTAACACATAGGTAGAGGGGAAGTTAGAGAAAAAAACAGTCAATCACCTCCATATAAGAAGGAGCACAAGCAGACAATTCAAATTAAATTCCAACATTGGGGATTTCAATATGGTGGATATTATACTGGACTTAGGCTATGAAGTAAATATTTTATCTAATAAGGCATGGAAATGTATGGGAGAACCCACACTAGGCTATTCACCTATTCAGTTGAAATTAGCAAATCAACACAGAGTTCTACCAACTGGAAGGATTAAAGGTGTTATTGTAGATTTGGATGGAGTGTGCACTAAGGCAGACTTTGAAGTAATATATAGTGTAGATGACACAACACCATACCCAAAATTTCTTTGGATTGTATTAGTCATTTGACAACTAGGACATAATCAACATGGAGACAATAAAAATGACATTTGAATCAGGAGAATATAGAGTCATTATGCTATTAGACCCTTCATAAGGAGAAAGGTTTGTATAACCCACTTGTTTAGATCTGGAGGAAATCAACCAATTGTATAGAACCACTGCATGCAAAGAAGATTATGTTAATCCAAATGTAGATGGGGTACTCAGCTGAAGAAGAATAACATCATGTGCTTCTTAATCAGATACAGGTTTGGAGAATTGGCAGTAGAGATTACATGAAGTCTCCATAAGAAGGTGTGAAAGAATAGACCGCATAGTAAGATGGGTTGGTATAGAGATAAGAGAACCTCCCCATTTTCATGGGGTAAATGACTTAGAAGAATTCCTGACAAAGTATGAAGAAGAAGTGTCAGAAAATCAAAGGATATTATCCATAGATATTGCACTCAAGGCTACACCTTCAAGATGGTGGGTCTGCACAAAGAAACAATTCAGGATTGATACCAATATAAGTGATTATTGTGCATTAGATTTGGCACAGAAAAGGGAAACAATAATATGCAGAGGTATGATGAGAAAGGAACACCAACAAAACACTTGGAGAAGTGAAGAATGCATTGGAGGATGACACCACCAGAAGAATGGCCTCATCACTTCATCCACACATTGGAAGGAGTTCCAGAGAACTAGTATGTAGACCAGGAGATGCACAGAGAAACTACTGAATGGACACCAATACAACAGAACTTTGTAGTAACTTTCTCATTTGAACATGAGAACCCCAACATGGATTTATAACTGAAGCAGATAAGAGGTGTGATATTTATTAATGAACCAGAAGTTGAAATCATGATTGAATATCAACAACAGAACATAAATGCAGTCAAAGAACTACTTTCATGCTATCATGTGGAAGAAGAAGCACCAGATGAAGATGACCCACACAATATTTAGATTACAGATGTTGAAGGAGAAAGAGAGGTGGAAGGTCCATCTTTGGAATCAAAATTATTTTTTACACCAATAAAGGTGAATAAAGTCAACATTGGGACGATTGATACCCCTAAAATGGTAAGTATTTGAGACTATTGGGATGAACAAACAATAGAAAGAATAACAAATTTATTGCATGAATACAATGACTTTTTCCCAACAACATTTACAGAGATGAAATGCATAGTGGGATAGCTAGGAGATATGAATATACCTCTCAAACTTGAGGCAAGACCTATCAGAAAGAGACCTTACAGATTGAATCCAGTGTATAAGCAGAAATTGATAGAATGTTGGAAGTTGCTATCATAGAACCAGTAGAGGAATCCAAATGGATAAGTCCTATGGTAGTGAAAGAAAAGAAACAAGGGGGGATAAGGATTTGTGTATATTTGAGGAAACTGGATGATTCTTTCCTACATGACCCTTTTCCTACCCCTTTCACAGATGAAGTCTTAGAGAATGTGGGAGACTAGAAAGCATATTCATTTAGAGATGGATTCTTAGACTACCATCAAATCAAAATAGCTCCAGAAGACCAATATAAGACTAAGTTTTCCAAAGAATGGGGATCCTACCAGTACAGAGTCATTCCTTTTGGGTTGAAGAATGCACCAGCCATATTTTCAAGAGTATTCATAACTTCCTTTAAGAAATTCATACATCAGTTTTTAGAAGTGTATATGGATGAATGAACTATATATAGTATATTAAAGGACCATGTATATTTGTTAAGTCTAATGTTGGAAAGATGTAGGCAATGTCAAATATCATTGAATATCAAGAAGTGCATTTTTGGAACACCTTTTGGAATATTGTTGGCACATATACTGTGTAAACAAGGTTTACTAGTGGACCCTACTAATATTGCAGTCATTGTCAATTTACCACAACCAAAGTCAGTGTGTCAGCTGAGAGAAACACTGGTACATATAGGATATTACAATAAAATTATAAAAGGGTATGTGTAGATCACTATGCCGATGGAAAAACAGTTAAAGAAGGATACTAGATTTCACTGGAATGAGGACTGTCAACAAGGGTTGGACACCTTAAAGAAAATATGTTCACAACACCTATCCTAGTATTCCCATAATGGGAAAAGACATTTCATGTGCATATAGATGCATCATCCATAACACTTGGAGAAATTTCAGCGCAGCCAAGAGCAGTGGACTTAGACCATCCTATAGCGTTTGCAAGAAAAAAATTGTCAGAATTAGAGATGAATTATAACACCACGGAAAGAGAAGGCTTAGCCATGGTATATGCACTTCATAAGTTCAGGAACTACTTATTGGGTAAGCACTTTAAGATGTTCAAAGATCATTCTTCCCTAAAATATTTAGCCAACAAGCCAATGTTGGGGGGGAGGATCTGTAGATGATTATTGTTATTTCAAGAATTTTACTTTAAAGTGATATTCAAACTAAGGAAGATGAATGTATGACCTGGTCACCTGTCAAGGGTAACTAATGGAGAAGAACCTGCCAACATGGAAGACAACATCCCTGATGCACAATTATTTTCAGTACAAGTAGTTGATGAATATTATGTTGATGTTATTGAATACTTGACTATAGGGATTGTGCCACAAGAATTTAGTACTGCACAGAAGAAAAATCTGGTAGTCAAAGTTGCAGACTATCAACTGATTGTAGAACACTTATATAATATGGGCGCAAAAACTATTTTGATAAGGTGTATATTAGAACATGAAAGGCCTAGAATTTTGGCAGAATCTCATGAGGAAATAGTTGTAGGACACTATGCAGGAAAAAATACCGCACATAAGGTATTTCCAGGATTATGGTGCCCAACAATTCATAGAGATATTAAGGAATATTTCCAAACATGTGATGCCTATCATAGGGTGGTAAAACCCAACAGAAGGGATGAGATGCCCCTAATACCACAAGTAACTTGGCATGTATTTGAAAAATGAGAAATAGACTTTGTTGGACCAATTAATCCACCAACAAAAATATAAGGAGCGAGATATATCATCACTGCAAAAAAATATTTAACAAGATGGGCAAAAGAAGCACCAGTCAAAGTTTGCAATGCAGAGACAACAACACACTTCTTTTTTGACCAAGTGATCACCAGATTTGTATGTCCAAGAGTTTTGATGAGTGACCAAGGTACTCACTTCATCAAAAATACTATTAGGGCTATGACTGAGGATTTTGAAGTCTATCACCAGAAGAGTACACCATACAATCCTTAAGAAAATGGAACAGTAGAAGCTTTCAATAATATATTGGAGAATGCTCTGACAAAGATCTGCAATGTCAAAAAGGATGATTGGGACTTGAAAATTCCAACAGTACTATGAGAATACAGGACCACCTGTAAGAAGTTGACAGGACGAACACAATTCAAATTGGTGTATGGGTAGGAAGAAGTGGTACCATTAGAATTTCTAGTACCCATTCTGCGTGTAGCAACAATTACCAACATGACAGAAAGAGGTGGATTAAAGGAGAGGTTGAATAACCCTAACTTGAAATAATCATAACTTTGTACCTGCAATGAATAAAGATATGAAACTGATAGATAATGTTCTTTAGTGTGTTTTATGCAATTCCTCAAGGTTTCACTACTTGGAACCTCTCAGAAAAGGAGTTATGGAAAACAATGGCACACCTTGCTGAATTCTGGCTTATTCTAGAGAGAGACCTAGTAGAGTGTGCCCCACATGGAATATCTGTTGAATTGATATGAAACTATTACACAACATACTATATATTATACTCTAACCAAAAAATTTGGTCTTACTGAATTCGGATCTGTTATGAATAATTTATGAGGTTTTTACCCGAAACACCTTTTTTTGACTAGTTTCATGACTAGCCACAAACCCTATTTTCCACAGAGTGTAACTCCAAAAATACAATGACCCACAAGATGATTTTTTTACCACTGATACTTGGATACGTTTCCTCAATGGAATATAAATTTCACAATCTGAATCATTCTATAAATAAAGTTATTGCGCAAATGGTGAGATGACCTGAAAAAAACATACCTTAGAAAGCATCATCAAAAGAATTTATCCTTCCCTGAATTTCGGCCTTCATTTCTTCAGTTTCCTCAGAAATTCGGCTTATATATCCTTTGGTTACCTCAAACACCTATAGGTATTCAATATTCTCAATTGTGTCTTAAATGAGAGATTCTTTCCTCTTATTTATACTCTCCAAGTAGCTTCCTTAAAAACATCTTCTAGGTCACTTTGTCCACTTTCCTTATTTTAGGGTTAACCCACTTCTAATTTATCCATTAAATTTATCATTGAATTAATTTATTTTTTATTAGCTTTGAATTATAGTACACTCATCACTTCACTTTATTATTTACCTTTTAAAATCTCTTAAACCACTTTGACTACTTTGACCTTTTTGGGCTTTTAGATGACATATGAGGGTCCTCCAACTTCATAAGGCCATAACTCTCAAACTATGAGGAGTTATGTGATGTTCCACATACCACCAGAAATGGAATGACATGTACTATCCATATATAATAGTATTACTAGAAAATATATAAAAAATCATACCATTATCCATCAAACAAACTTGGGTCCATTACCCAAACCTGGGTTCTCCAACTTCTCATGGCCATAACTCTCTAACTGTGAGGAGTTATGTGACATTCCACATACCACCGGAAATGGCATGAAAAGAAATATCCATAGAGGATAGTATCACTAAACAATTCACTAGTGTTCATTTCATTATTCCAAAAATAAGCATGGGTTTTTAACCATACTTCTAGGATAACTCAATCCGCAAAGTGTCTTCCTGTGAGGGATTTCAACATAAGGGGACCACTTTGGATTTCATCCATTTCTACTTATTATCAACCATGAGAAGACAATAACGAGTCATATTTACATCAAACAATCTTGGGTCCATTACCCAACCTTTGTGCTACGGGGCTTTCTTCAAGGGTTGACATCAATGACAACCAACCTTAATCAACAATCTCCCCCTTTGGCATTGATGGAAACACTCTGATGAAATACTGAAATCATATCAATCATGCTCCCCCTGAAACCATGCCTCTTTCCTCTACCTCTGTTCTCTACATCTGATAAATATCTCCCCCCTTTTTCATCAATGGAAAAGGTATCTTTCCATCTGGGGTTTCTCCCCTTGACTGAACTGTCCTCTTATGGTGCTTCCTCATGTAAATCTAAGACATATAGGATACAAATTCAAAAATCATTCGTTTTGGAGTAGAAATAACTCCACATCTCTGGAAAATATATTCAAAGGATTCCTGTGGAAGTGGTTTTGTGAAGATGTCTTCCACTTGTTCTTTTTTGCCCACATACTCAACTCTGATGTTCTTTTCTGCAACCTGCTCCCGTAGAAAGTGATACTTTATTGCAATGTGCTTCATCTTGGAGTGCATCACCGGGTTCTTCGAGATATTGATGGCACTTGTATTATCACAATAGATTGGAATGGGCTCATCATACTCAACCTGTATATCAGTCAGAGTTTGTTTCATCCAAAGAACCTGTGTACAACATGATGTTGTTGCAATATACTCTGCCTCAGCTATAGATAAAGACATTGATGATTGTTTCTTTCTTAGCCATGATACTAAACACTCACCCAATTAGAATGCTTCTCCACTGGTGCTTCGTCGGTCATCAATACAACTTGCCCAATCTGCATCTATGTAGGAAATAAGTGATAGATCCTTTCCTTTTGGATACCATAATCCAAACTCTTTTGTTCCTTTGAGATATCTGAAAATCCTCTTCACTTCTAACACATGTGACTCCTTTAGTGTTGCTTGAAATTGTGCCACCTGTCCAACTACCTGCATTACATATGGTCTGGATGTTGTCACATATAGTAGGCTACCAATCATTGACCTGTATTGCCTCTGCTCTGTAGACTTTGAATCGTCATCTTTGCTCAACTTGCAACTGATTTTCATGGGAGTGATAATTGGTTTGCAATCTTCCATTCCAAACCTCTTTAGCATTTCCCTAATATAATTGGTTTGAGAAATAAAGATTCCTTGGTTTCTTTTCCATATCTGAAGTCCCAAAAAGAATGATAGTTCTCCAAGTAACGACATTTCAAATTCATTCTGCATATCTTTTGCAAATTTCTGGCTTAACCTGTCATCATCACTACCAAAAATAATATCATCAACATAAACTTCAATTAGTAAAATATTACCTTCACTTACCTTGATGTAGAGGTTGCAGTCTAGACTTCCTTTTTTGAACCCTATCTGTTGCGGATACTTATCCAGTCTAGATTACCATGCTCTAGGAGCCTATTTTAGACCATACAAGGCCTTCTTTAATTTACACACATAATTTTCATTCTCTAACAACTAAAATCCTTTTGGTTGTTCAATGTAAACTTCTTCTTCAAGTTCCCCATTCAGAAAAGATGATTTTACATCAATTTGATATACTTTAACATTTTTGAAGCCTGCATAGGCTAAAAGCAACCAGATTGCTTCTATTCTGGCAACTGAAGCAAATGTCTCTTCAAATTCGACTCATTCAATCTATGCATATCCTTTACATACCAATCTGACTTTGTTCCTTGTAACTTTTCCATCTTCATTTAATTTATTCCTGAAAACCCATTTTGTGTCGATCACATTCTTATTCTTTGGTCTTGGAACCAGATCCCAAGTGACATTTTTCTCTATTTGATCAAATTCTTCATTCATGGCCTTATTCCAAAATTCATCCTTGTTGGGTTATTCAAAACAGTTTGGTTCAATTGTAGATAAGAGTGTTAGGTGTGTTTGTTCTGGTGAACAGATTTTTCTTCTAGTCTCAACTCCTGCATTTTTGTTTCCAATAATCTAATTTGAAGGATTATTCTTCTATACTCGTTTGCTAGGTGTCTTTGGATATACTTGCTGAAATTTCTCTTCTGTTTCTGTCGGATTATCTTCATCTTCCTCTTCTACTTAATATTCTTCTTCTTCTTCAAAAAGTTGTTCCATTGATTTGTTTTCTTCTTCCTTTGATTTTGGTATACCTATTTCGTCAATTGTTACGTTGATGCTTTCAACAAAATTTTCAATCTTAGATTGTTACACTTGTATGCTTTCCTTATACTTGAGTAACCAACAAGTACTCATTTTTCCACACGAGAGTCAAACTTTCCTATTTTTCCATCTTCTATTTTGATGTAGCATTTGCTTCCAAAAACTCTGAAGTGTTTCACATTTGTTGGTCTTCCTTTCCATAGCTCGTAGGGAGTTTTTTCGGTGTTGTTTATGAGCATTACTTTGTTTTGAATGTGAATTGTTGTATGCATTGTCTGTGTCCAAAATATATCTATTAATTTGGAATCCATTAGCATTGTTTGAGCCATTTTCTGTATTGTCCTATTCTTTCTTTCAACAACTCCATTTTGTTGAGGTGTCCTAGCAACGGAGAATTGCCTTTTTATTCCATGACTGTTGCAATAGTCCATAAATTCCTTTGAAGTGAACTCTCCTCCATTATCAGATCTCAAGCATTTGATTCTTGAATCCATCTCATTTTCAACCATTTCTTTGTAGATCTTAAATTTTTCAAAAGCTTCTGACTTGTTCTTGAGAAAGAAAATTGCAGTCATTCTTGTATAATCATCAACTAATAACATAAAGTATCTCTCACCTTTTAAGCCCTTTGTTGTAGTTGGTCCAACTAGATTAGTATGCACAATTTCTAGTGGTCTTGTTGTTGAATATTCCTTTGATTTGAAC
>ML777026.1:404874-427454 GCA_009831015.1 Picea engelmannii
TTTATTATTTACATTTTAAAATCTCTTAAACCACTTTGACTACTTTGACCTTTTGGGGCTTCTAGATGACATATGAGGGTCCTCCAACTTCGTAAGGCCATAACTCTCAAACCATGAGGAATTATGTGACGTTCCACATACCATAAGAAATGGAATGACATGTACTATCCATATAGAATAGTATTACCTAAAAATATATCAAAACTCATATCGTTATCCATCAAACAAACTTGGGTCCATTACCGAAACCTAGGTTCTCCAACTTCTCATGGCCATAACTCTCTAACCGTGAGGAGTTATGTGTCGTTCCACATACCACCAGAAATTGCATGAAAAGAACTATCTATATAGGATAGTTTCACTAAAAAATTCACTAGTGTTCATCTCATTGTTCCACAAATAAGCATGGGTTCTCTAACAATACTTCTAGGATAACTCAATCCGCAAAGAGTCTTCCCGTGAGGGCTTTCACCATAAGGGGACCACTTTGGAGTTCATCCATTTATACTTATTATCAACCATGACAAGACAATAATGAGTCATATTTACATCAAACAATCTTGGGTCCATTACCCAACCTTTTTTCTACGGGGATTTCTTCAAGGGTTGACATCAATGATAACCAACGTTAATCAATAACAACTATGTAAAGAAGTTGATGGAAGTACTCCATGGAGGATTCCTATGGATGGAGGAACCCATCTCCATCGATGTGTTATTGATCATGTTCATCACAGGTCCGTCTTCAATGGGAGAGATTTTTGTGCATTACCTGAAAGACAAGACAAAGGAGAATGATATTTCCAAGGAAATGAAGAAGAGATATGGAATAGAGAGGGGCTCCCATGGAATCATAATAAAAAGAATCAATGACGCAACCACTAGGATAACCACAAAAATCTTGGCCTGCAAGCTATTGAGGAATTTCCACAAGGAGGAAGTCATTGCAAGGGGTTGTCACAGTTGCATCATAGTGCGCCAATGGAACCATGCTCAGTTGGCCCCCCTATATGTTAAACTTGTTCCTCAATGACTGCAAAGACGCGTAGGACTTGGGGAAAAAATTCCACTATTATTGGTTATTGATCCTGATAGAATTAGTCAGGTGGAGGGAGCCTTCATACTCGTACTTTTGGGACTGAATGGGTTATTTTCATGCAATGTGGTATACATCAATGGGGATCATGTCGGACCCCAAGAGAAGAAGTGGAAATGTGGGTACCTTTGCGTGGTACTTCAACGACATCTAGGAAAGTATAGAAAACACATGGAGGATTACTCTGGAGGTTGTCGCGTAGTACCAAGGTATCACAAATTTCAGATCCACATGCCACAACATGTGGGTCCAAGTGTACATGGATCCACAGAAGGAATGGTTGTAGATGTGATACTGCATCAGTGGAGAATAGGTAGAAATGGAAATGAGGGATTGACAATATGATTGGAATATATCAGTCATTACTAAGGAAGTTCCTACAAGCAAGGATGTAGAAGCAGGGGTAGCTAAGACACCTATAGGACACAGTGTTGCGTCTAAAAATCCAAAGCTTGGTTAGAATTTGGTGCATCAGAAGAAGGGGAGTGCACCAAATAAGGATGAACAGGCAGGAAAAAATAACGTTTCCCCAACACAAAGAGAACAAGGAGTGGGGGACACAACGACACAAGAAACCCCCTCTGTAGCCACCCCACAAGAAACAAGGCCACCCAAGAGAACAATTATACACACAAGGGGGTTGCACAAGAAGTCCAATGCATATAAGCAGTTGTCAGAGTATATAATCACTGAGGACAATGTCGACCTCGTCGCAGAAGGAGTGAAAGATAGCGTAGCTAGGGACTTCGAAGAAGCTCAACACAACCGAGGTAGAATCCAAAATAATCTTTCAGATATAAGGCAGGTTTCGAAACAAATCTAGGAAGCGCAAAGAGTTAGAGGGATATATCCCTTCCCCACAACATCATAAATAAAGGAAAGGACCATGTCGAGCGAACAAGACACCATCCAAACCATAGCACAGGTGAGTCTGTACTTCCAAATCACATCAGATGTGGAGAAAATGGATGAAGGCATATCCCAGACACCACTGAAGGATATCATACAGGTAGATTTGGTATTGGCAAGGATACCAACCAAGGCACTATACAAGATTCAAGTAAGTGTCACGTAGGAAGTGCACTCACGTGCAAGGAAAAATGTGGCGGAACTACAATAGACAAAGAATGATAGGGGCACCTTGGAATTAATAGTCGAGCAAGTCAAACTCAAAACAAACTAGGAAAGATAATGCACCGAAAGGTTGGAGTAGGGATTGACAACGACGTATAATCACATCCTAAACAACATGCAAGCAACAGAGAAAAGTGCAGAGGAGAAGATCGACCTCATTGCACAAAAAATCAATCAGTACAAATAGGAGATCGAGGAACTAAAGGTAAATCTCAATCCTACAACTCCTTATGAGGTTCAAGAGTAGAGGAAACATGAAGTTGCACTCCAAATGGTTGAAATGGAGAAACAAGTAAGTGCATCAAAAGAAATGTTCAATGAAGCCATTCAACTCTGGACAACATTGGAAGAGGACGAACAGGTCCAACAGTGGGACCAAGAAGAAGAAAGAGTCAATGCATCCATAAAGGAGCTCAAGAAAAGATATAAATAAATGATCATCATAGAGCCCATGAAGGGAACCCGATATATGAAGAAGTTGCAATTAGAATTGAAGTTTGCACATACAAAGAAGAAAGCAAGACGAGCAAAACTGGAACCCATTCAAGAAAAATCAACGCAGATGATCTTGCAGTTGGAGGAAAATAAAAACACGACACAAGTATAGATAGAGTGTGCATCACTGATCCAGGAGAAGATCACAGTGCAATTAGTGGAGGAACTCATAGAAAAATCCATCTAGGTCCAGGAAAGAGGAAGGGAACTCACAAACAAGTTCCACATCCTGGAAGAGGTTGTTCAGGGAGCGCACACTGCCTAGGTGGCCCGGGACGAGCCACATGTAAGTGTTGGGGGCTTGTTAGGAGCATGCCTATTTTGAGGAAATACCTATTTTTGGAGGGTAAGACCCAATTTTGGAGAAGAAAAACTGGTAAGAAAAGAAACACATGCGAGGGAAAGTCACATGCAAACTAGGAAAGCATAAAAGGCATGCAAGAAGGAAAACCTAACCATGTTAGGGTTAGGATTTTGGTAAGATATTGTAACAACTAAAAATATTTTAAATCAGTATAAATAAGAACCTAGGAGGTCCAGGTTGAGGCTCTGAATTGTTAGAGGTTGTTGTGTATTGGGACTGTTGAGATTCCAAATTAGTTCTGATCCATTTTTGTAAGCTATTGAGTTGTGGAAGAGTTAAGCAGGCCATATTTTGAGGGTTAGATCACAGGCTGAGGATCCTGGTGTGATATAGTCCACCTCACAGAGGTTGTGGAGCCTTTTTCATTATTGTATGATCGAATATGTATGGCACACAGTGCCATATATTTCATAAAACCTATTAAAAGAGTCTAAGAAGCCATATCTTTGTGGACATATCCCAAGAGGGGGTGAACCATGGTAAAAGTTGTGTTATGTGTGTTTTCTATTGCATGTTTACCTTCTTTCAGTAGCTAGATTATGAATGGATCAATGAATGGTGCAGTTAGATCTCTTAGAATGCATGCATAGGATTAACAGATGAATTAATCTTAAGAATAATAGATTGAATAATAAGATCAAAGCCTAAAGAATATCAAATACAATCCCAGATCCCCACTCTTTCCTAGACTCCAAGCACTTGAGTTTTGCAGTCACCCATAGAACTATCTCGGGTGAGATTGTGCAGTACATTTTGTGTGTCGATAGTTTTAGAGGGTTTTATTGGAAACCTATTCAAATATGAACCTCGGTCAGCCCAAGAAGTAGATAGAGAGACGAATAACCAACATAATTGTATTAAAAAAATGAGAGAATATAAAAATACATGTTATATGCTCCACATGAATGAACTAATGTTCCATAGTAGTGATCTATAGAGACGTGAACACCCACTGGAAAACTATGGAGTGAACTGTCCCCTAGTCCTAGTTAATTGGCCATGTAGTCATTAGTTAACTAGATAATCATAAGTGGAATAAGGAGAGAATCATTCATGCACATGTGTGTTTCCTTCATGGTGATGATCCCAAGGTAAGTTCACCCTCATGGTGATGATACCAAGGTGAGCGTAACACTTGGTGATATATTGAGGTTTCCATGCATGAATCTACTCCACTAGTCTAAAGTGCAGTTGAGTAATGACTAAAGAGGATGTGGCACCCTCATCTAGGGGAAACTATTCTGATCTAGAGGAGAATATATCTGACTAGAGTCACCCTCAACATACACTAATCAACCTAGGAAAATAAATACTAGGTGGGTGTGTAATATCTCCAACACCGCCCCTGAAAGCTACTAGAGAGTAAATTATGAATGGATCCTAGTAAGAATCCAGTTAGGTACCCATTTCACAATGCATATAATGAATGAAAAATGAAAAAAAGAGGAAAGAGGGAAAAACTTATGGGAACCCCCCCCCCTCAAAGTACAATTCTAAAAAAATAAAGACAATTGGTATGTAGTTATGGAATTCACTCCAAGATGGTCACGCAAAAAGTGGAATTTATGCTCAGTGAAAGTCTTGGTGAATTGTCATCATTTTTTTCAAAGGAAGGAAAAAACTACAATTCGAATGTCCCATCATGAACCAACTCTCTGATGTAGTGCATATGGATATGGTTTTTTTCTCTATCGCTGCATTGAGTTTTTGGAAAATTTCAGTGTTCTCTGATTATTGCACCAGATGACATTCAGATAGTGGAACTAGATATTGAGATTAGTGAATAATTTTTGTAGCCAGATTTCTTGAATGGTAATGTTGAAATATCCTTTATACTATTTATAACCAACTCTTCTCTCCAATTAAAACCCAGGCTTCTTGTCCTGATGATGGATCCTAATGTGGATCTGAAATGTCGACAATACATTGACAATACTGTGGTCTCTCCGAACACACCTAGAAACACTCCTCACCATATAAATCTCATCAATCAGATAAATAAATCAATTATTGTGTTTTCCTCGACCAACAAATGGTGCCAGATCCCAAACTAAGAACGTACCTAGAGGTGAAATTGTGTTATATTCTATCATCTACCCAATATGAATCTATATAGCCACTGAGATCTAATGTAAAACCTGTTTCATAGTGAATCCCATGACTAATGGTACCTTGAACATATCTAAGGATGCACTTGACAGCTTTCCAATGAAGCTCATGCAGCGTATTCATGTACATGGAAACTACCCTTATTGTATATGAGATATATGGTTTGGAGTGAGTGAGATATAAGAGGCTCCCCGCTAGATGTCAATACTTGGTGTTGTCCACCAATGGTGTATCCTTGCCATCCTAGAGCCTTACCATAGACAATAAGGGTGTGGTTGTAGACTCGCAATCAATCATGTGGAATCTAACCAAAATTTTCTTGGCATAATTAGTATGAGACAACTTGATTCCTAAAGTATTCTAGTTGATCTCAAGACCAAGGAAAAAATGGAGAGGACCAATATCGGTCATTGAGAACCTATCATGCAAAATTTATTTGACCACAAAAATTGTTGAGGCCGAAATACCTATGATCAAGAGGTCATCTACATATAGAATTAATATCAATAGAGAGTTAGAATTCCTTAACATATCAACATTGGGATCTGATTTACATCTAATGAAGGAGTGAGAGAGTAAATAAGAGACCATTTTAGCATACCGTTCTCTAGGATCTTGCTTGAGTCCATAGAGTGACGTTTTTAGTCGACATACTAGAGATGAGTTTGGTATGTACCCGTGAGGCTGCTCTATGTACATCTCTTATAAGACATCCCCATGAAGAAATGAATTCTTCACTTCCGTCTAGTGAACTTCCCATCCCTTGGCTATTGCAATGGAAAGGGCCAATTGGATGGGGTCCATATTTGTGAATGGATAAAATGGATCATCATAATCAATCCCATGGACTTTCTAAAACCTTTTGGCCACCAATATTTCCTTATACCTTCTTAGTTATCTATCTGCTACCTTCTTGGTTCTGTAGACCCATTCACATTTGATAAGATTCTGATATTATGGAAGCGAAACCAAGTCCCAAATATGGTTCTTGATGAGGGAGTTTTACTCCTCGGTCATAGATTCTTCCTAGAAGGGACTCCCTTCAACCTCTACATAGGTATGAGGGTTTGAAGCTAGCAACATGTATTAATTCATGGGAATTATTGGTTCTATTTCTATAAGTGATTGTGGCAGCTCCTCAAACAGGGATCATGTCCTCCTTAGATCTATAGTATTACCCACAAGGTCATCTGTTGCTTGTATGGTGGACTGAGTTCATTTGGGAATCTGATGTGGATAATCATCTACATGCTCAAGATCTTCCAAATCTGATTTGAAATATGGATTATGATATGAATGGGAGGATGCATCATCTTGAATGTCTAGTACAATAAGAAGTTTAGAATTCTTTTCATGTGGCTCCTAAGATACATCCATGGGAATTTCCTCAAACTAGACACTTCTCTCAATGATGAGCATGTTCGTTGAAGGATATATCAACCTGCATCACTTCACACCTTTGGGATATCCAACAAATATGCATGTTGTGCTCTGAGGATCTAATTCCTTCCTATTTTCAGAGGGTATGTGGGCCGATGCACCTAATCCAATGTTGGCACAGGGGCAGCCCTGGGGTTCAATGCTTCAAAATTGCACTAACAAAACCCTGACTACCGACCCTTTCGGCAACACATGTGAAGTAGATGAAGTCTCACCCGAGGTAGAGGTCGGGGGGGTTGTAGGACCCAAGTGTCTACAACCTATATGGGACATAGATCTATGATCACAATACTTAACATATCCCTTAGAAATTAACATTCATTAGTCTTTGACCCTTTTTCACATCGCAAATTCAAAACCTAATTACAGAGCAACATAGTATTCAACAAGATCCAAGCATAGTTAACCATTTAGCACATAGCATCAAAAAAATATAGCATTCATTCATGTTATTAAGAACTAAGCTACTACATCATATGTATCTAACATACATAAAGATTCATCACTAAGCATAAATCACATCAATAACACAAATAAATCACAACACATGATATACGTGGTTCACCCCCAGCATGGGGATATGTCCACCAACTCTTCATCTTATTTATTATCTTCTTTCAATCTTCTTACATGCACAGAGCCTCAAAACCAACTCCACATAGGACAAGATATCTCCGTGCACTTTGCCAGATTCTCCTTCCCCGAGTTCGGCACAACACAGAGCCTTCTTACAATCATTTTCACTTATCTCTGTAAGTTCTCAACACATAGTATGCACAAAGCCTTTACAACTAATCACACTTAGCAACCTTTACATATCTTGCACAAAGCCAATTTAGATCTCTCTCTCTCTTACAATGCCTAGATACTTATTTATAAATTTACAAATGGGGCCTAAGCATGGGTAAACCCATGGGCCAACATCCCATACCCGTTACATAATCCCTAAACCCAAAAATCCCTTAAAAAAGGGGCGAGATCTCGCCATCTTCACTTCACCTGGGCGCTTCATCTTCGACTTGCCTGTCGAAGTCCCAAAAATGGTCAAACACGACGAAGGTTCTCCAAGACTTGGTCGAGGGCCAACATGCCCCCAACACTCATCTTTGATTCGTCCTGAGTCACTCTAATCTAGTAAAATCTACCTCGAAGGCCTCAAGCTTGGCTCGAGCTACCTCAACTTGCTTCTTTTCCAGAGCCTCCTACTTGGTGAGCTCCTGAATGATTTTCTCAGTGACAGGTCCTTCCAAGCATTGTTCCACTATGGTTACCATCTATTCCATTTGTGTGCCTTATCCTTTGATCTCCTCAAAAAGTGTGCATGATTCATCCTGTACCAACTGAAGTATCTAGGTCACTTCCATGAATTTACTCTGGATGGTATGGACCTACTCCTAAACTGCGCATTGTTCTTGTGACCTTTTCATCTTCTTGACTGATGACAGTAGCTTCAAATGTGCCTGTACTGTCACTACTTTTTTCTTGGCTTCCTGGAGCTATGACTCCAATGTCCTTAGTTTTGGTTCCTCTGCAAGGAGATCGTAGGTTTACGCACTTTGATTGCTAAGTTTCTTCCATTCTAAGGCCAATGACTTATCTCTTCCGACTATGCTCTGGGCAGTTTCTTCCCTCTGATCTCACACTTCCTGTGGAGTGCTTGACACTGCTTACAGTTCCATTTCTGGTACTCTTTCTTGGAGCTATTGAATGGATTCAACAACCCTTCCCACTTTTCTCTTAGTTGTTTCCTCTTCTATCTGTGTCAGGCCTGACACAAAGCGAAGTGCTCTAGTGACGACTTCTTTAACTCCAATATGCTCTACAAGTAGCTACTATTTTTCTTTCTGAAGCTGCTCTCTATCCTCTGCAAACTTCGCCTAGAGGTCATCTTTTTCTTGCTGTGCAAACTAATGTTGCTCTAGGTCTTCCTCCTTTGCTTGCTTCAGAGCCTCTATGGCCTGCTCTTTTTCTTCCTGGACCTGACGAAGGAGAGCCTTTGTCGCATCAGATATTCTACGTAGTTGGGAAGGCTCGTCTCCTTCTTCTATGCCCCTTGATGACAACAACATAGTAGACACTACACGGATTGAATAAAGATCCTGATGTAACCCTTTAAGCTTTGCCTTGATCCGATCATACATTGTCTCATGTTTGGCTTCTCTTCACTACAAAATGTCCTCAGAAGTATCTGATACAACTAAGATGATGAGGTCAATATCATCCACCGTAAGTATAGTCTGTAAGTGGGGCTTATTGGTGCATGAATTATTCCATGCTGAGGGTTTCTTTGGAGAAACCTTTCTTTTCTTGGATGTCTCTGTCTCCGTAAGGGGATCGTTAGATGGTGTCACTTCGCCCTATTCCTTCACGTCTTCTTCCCCTTCGTCTTCTTGTTTGTCTACTTCATCACCTACTCCCCCTTCAGGTGAATATGGTGTAGTCTCCTCTGATGCAATGTGCATTTCCTATACTTCTTCCTTCTTCTTTCTCTTACTATTGTTGGGTCCATCATACTCTTCATGGGTGACTACAGGACTTTTAATGAGGTCGGGGTCGAAGCGTTCTATCTGTTCGACTGGTACAAGGAATTTTGCAGACCATTCCTTGGTTATTTTCTCCATATCTTCCTCGGTGAGTTTGTAATAACACTGGAGCTCTTCCTTGTGTTCATCTCCATGTGCAAGGATGTAAATGAAGTGCCTGTCTATGCAAAACTTCACTATTGGCATGAACCTATGAAGTGTATTTGGCATCATGCGAGGGAAGAACTCAATGGCCCTCTTCAGCTACAAGTAGTAGGTGTGGAACACCACATTGGACTACCATTGCTTCACCATGTCACTCAAATACCAGAGGGTAGTGAACCTCGCAGCCAGTGATTCAGATGACTCGACTTCAGGGAAGGTTTCTCCCTCCGAAATCTCCCAAGCGATGAAGGCAACAAGAATAAACAACCATTTGAAGTGAAACTTGTAGCACTGGTCTTACGCTTCATGGAAATCTTGCTCCAACTGTTTGATGAGGTAGCTCGCCCAATTCATTTGCATTGCTTCAATGCATTTTCCTGTGAGGTTGAAGACAAACCCTGTGACCTACGTTGGTCTATTCTTTCTAATGAGCTTGCCGGATATTAGTTGACAAGCTAGGCGCATTGTGCCATTTTGGATGGAGGCTACCTTGTAGCCCCGCTTCCCCTTCTCTACATCGTCGTAGTTGTCCTTTATTCCCTGAGCTAGGGCATGATCTGCAGCATTCCCCGGGTAAAATACCTAAGGGTCCAGTCCTTGCATTCTCAATCCAGTGATTCGGTGGATCAACGTCAGATCTATAGTGATGCACCTATCCAACCATAAGTAACCTCCATGGTAGCATGATGGGAGGAGTTTAATGCATGCGTTAACCTCCTGATGTCTTCTGAAGTGTGGTATATTCATCACATTAAGGATTGTTGATCTTGCGATGTCCATGGTCCATGGTTGGGAGATTATATTCGACTTCTTCCCCACTGTCTTTGTCAAGTACTTATGTGGTGCACGAATTCCATAATTCTTGCAGTCTCCCAAGTTGAAATCATTGATCTTTAGCATCATAATTTGTCCCAATTGTAGTCCAACTGTGTGTATCCCCTTCGGGAGGTATGAAGTGATCAGTGTATAGTTGAAGTCCATCGGGATGATGTCACGACTAACTTTGCCAGCTATAGGTGGGATATAGCTGGGTAGGATTGATAGGATGAGCTTCACATTTGCCAAGTCATCGCGATGCTTTCTCCATTTCTCTGTCGCAGTTCAGGATGGCCCAGATAGACATACAGTTGATGGGGAGGCTTGCAATCCTCTCATTGATGAGGCATGTGCTCCTATGGACATGACCTTCTCATCCATGAGGTCAATCAAAATATCTTCGACAGATTTCTCTATTGCGCTAAGTTCACTCGACATACACGCTCGTGATCAAATTTCTTGGATAGGTGGAAATATGCTCAAGGTAAGAAGAATGAGTGGTGAGGTCTCAATAAGCACTGCGTGAAAGAAATTAGTTCTCTATGGGCTCGGATAATCACAATTCGCAAAAGTGTCCTCGGTGCAACATTTGACGGGTTAAATAGACAACATCGTAACGGATTCCTCCAACAGGAAAGAATGCCTCAATCAATACAATTCCATCCATTATGGCGCGGTCCCAATGGTCCAATGGAAATTTTTCTGAAAATAATTGTGTTTCTATCCATTCTGGAGCGTCATTCTAACGGTCAGGACGCCTCCAATGACCATATTACTTCCTCGTGGCGAAGTTACAGTCTGTGATGTTATATTATTCTGGCTAGGTTCAAGTTTTGCAAGGATTCCTTCTGCGAAGTCCTCTCTGGGACCTCCTGCAATTTTTCTATCTTTTCTTTCCTCTTATTGAGATTTCTTGATTTATTTTCGGTGATCTGCGTCTCTAGATTCCTCTTTCCATTCTTGTTCTTATCTTTTCTTAGCATAGTAAATTCGCGTTGTTGAGGGTCTTTCATAGGGTTCGAGGGTAATACTTTTTCTCTTACTATTTCTGGAGTAGGTTCTCTTCTCTTCTGCATGGATAAGTTATTTAATCCTTCTTGCATTCTTTCAACTTCGACAACCAGATCTCTAGCCCTTGGTTGCTTCGACTTGTCCTTGTGTTCTTCTAGTAAGTGTGCTATTCTCCTAGCCATGAAATCTCTTAATTATTGATTTTTTTGTTCTATATCTTCCTCTTCTTCTTTCCTTCGGATATGATCTCTATCAATCCAAGTCTTTCCTAACAAAATTTCAAAAGGAGCGTTGTTCTCAACAAACTTAATGACCTCGAATTCTTCTTTTGTCAATGTTCCATGAGCACTCATAGGAACATGAGTAAGTCTTCCACATAGGGTTATCATATTTCCTTTAAACAATCTGATTCCTCCTAATGAAGGAACCATAGCAGGCTTTCCTAAAATTTCCCATGTACTTTCTGTCATGATATTAACCCGTGTTTCTGCGGACAATACACAGTCTATGTCAAAGTCTCCTATTCTTGTTTTTATGCACTCTTTCTCTTTTAAGATCTCTGATAAATTTATGTCTCTGTGATCATTCAGTGTTTATTTCATCTGCAATAATATAGCCTCAGATTCTTTCTGGTTCTCTAGTATATTATTAGTCTCCTTACCTTCCTCATGGTTTTCTTGTTTCATGTTCATCTTCTAAACTTTAGCAATCATTCTATGGAAATCTAAAACTTTATGTCCAATATATTTACAAGGAAAATAGGACCTCTACCAGGGCATTCCTTATCAATATGTCCCGGTCTTCTTCAACTATAACAAAGAGTCAATCCTCTCTTTCTTTTAAATGATCCCCAACCTTTCCTATACTACGCAACGGGATCATAGTGATGGACTTGCAAAAAAATATTTTTAAGATCCTGCATCCACTTGTTAGTCCAAAAAGTATTTCTATGCATAGGAATAACATATCTTTCATTATTTCTATCAGATCTATTCATATCATATCTTCTTTCTTTGAGTTGTGCCCTAGTTTTTAGACTAGGATGAAATCTACCAAATATACCTAGATCTATTCTCCCAAAACAAAAAATTTCACTTATATTACCTTTATCAGAGCACAAAGATTTAATATATTACCTCTTTCTTCAAATTGGGTTTATCTTCTTAGCACAGAGCTTCACAATTCAAGTAGATTATTATGCACTAGAGAAACAGATCTACGCACAAAGCTTTCTTTTTTTCTTCAGTTCCCATCAATCACAGTTTCAGGTCACGACAATGGAACCATTTTTTTGCATAGGGGCAGACCCGAGGTTCAACACAACAAAAAGATCCTAACTACTGGCCCTTTCGGCAACACCTGAGAAGTAGATGAAGTCTCACCCTAGGTAGAGGCAGGGGGGGTTGTAGGACCCAAGTGTCTACAACCTAGCTGCGACACAGATCTATGATTGCAATACTTAACAGAGCACTTAGCAATTAACATTCATTAGTATTTGACCCTTATTCACATCACAGATTCAAACCCTAATTACAAAGCAGTGCAATATTCAACAATATCTAAGCATAGTTAACCATTTAGCACATAGCATCAAACAAATGTAGCATTCATTCATGTTATTAAGCATTAAGCTATTACATCATATGTATCTAACATACATAAAGATTCAAAACTAAGCATAAATCACATCAATAACACAAATCAATCACAATACAGGATATACATGGTTCACCCCCAGCGTGGGGCTATGTCAACCAACTCTTTGTATTCTTTATTATCTTCTTTCAATATTGTTACATGCACAAAGCCTCAAAACCAACTATGCATAGGACAGGAGATCTGCGTGCACTTCGCCAGATTCTTCTTCCTAGAGTTTGACATAGCACAGAGCCTTCTTACAATCACTTGCACTTAGCTCTACAAGTTCTCAACACATAGTAGGCACAGAGCCTTTATAACTAATCACACTTAGCAACCTTTACATATCTTGCACAAAGACAACTTAGATCTCTCTCTCTTACAATACCTAGATACTTATTTATACATTTACAAATGGGGCCTAAGCATGGGTAAACCCATGGGCCAACATCCCATACCTGTTACATAATCCCTAAACCCAAAAATCCTATAAAACAGGGGCGAGATCCCGCGATCTCCGCTTCGCCTGGGTGCTTCGTCTTCAACCTGCCCGTCAAAGTCCCAAAAATGGTCAAACACGACCAAGGTTCTCCAAAACTTGGTCAAGGGACAACATCCAAATATTTGAAAGTGGGTGACTTATGGTTTGATGCTACTCCATGGATCAAAAGGTTTCATGTCCTTCACAGTTATGTGAGGAGATATATTTTGTATGTAATTAGGATAGTTAAGTTCTTCATCCCAAATCTTGGAGGGAAGGAACCTTGCATGCAACAAGAAACTGACTACCTCGTTCTACTATGGAGTGTATGGAACTGTATGTTGTAACTATATACTTGTATTATCAAAAATATGTTATACATCCTTATTTACATACCCCCCCCCCATTATCTATGTGGATGATCTTGATCATCTTTATGAACTGTGTCTCTACATGTGCTTTGAAATCTTTCATATGCTCAAAAACTCTGTACTTCTACCTAATAAAATATACTCGTGTTCCTTGAGCAATCATTAATGAATTTCACCACATACCTTGCCATGTTGATGTGAGAATGAGGAAAAGGATCCATGATATTAATGCGGACAAGCTTCGAGGGAGAGGAGGCCCTCCAAGCCTTCTCTTTCACAAATTTATCTTGAGGATGTTTTCCAAGAATGCATACTTGACAAATTCCTTCAAAAAAATGTATATCAGGTAAGCCTTTGACCATTCCATATTTTCTAAGTTGTTGCATGTACCTGAAATTTGGATGATCAAATATCTCATGCCAAATTCTACTATCATGATTAGCATGAGTTAGTAGTAATGAAGAATTAGATTTAGCAATAAACTTAGAAAATGTGTACAATTGAGACTGGTGATTTACTTGACCAACAACAATATTGAAGTTTTCATGCATGTCATATATGATCATGAAATCCAATGTGAATTCCACCCCTTTTCTTGTGCCTATATGTGTTATATAATAAACAAAGAGTATATTTATGAAGAGTTTTGGAACATTAAAAAAATTCTTGAAACTTCCATGTTGGAGATCTAATCTCCCTTTCCCAGTGAACTACATTGGAGTATCATCACTCATGAGAATGGGAGGACCCATGCATGTAGTTAAATAAGATAAAAAATATTTTGTGGCTTCCATGTGATGGGGTGCTCCTAAATCTAGGATCCATGCATCGGGAGAAGAACGAATAGAAATCAAAGCATGAGAATTACCTCTATTTTGTGGCACTTTATCTCCTGGTTTATTTTTGGAATTCTTGGGAATGTAGTCCCCAAGTTGTTCTGCTGGAGTGTTTTCACCATGAGTTCTATTGTATTCTTCATGCAAGATGATTCAGGATGCTAACCATGATTGCAATAACCAAACTTTGACTTCCCTTGCTTTTTCTTTCCACCTTTGGAGCTGGTTGATTCATCGAATGGTTTGAAATTTCTTTCCTTTCTTTTCTCATGATCCTTCTTTCCCTTTCATTTATGTTTGGACTTCAGATTATATTTTTTTCTCTCATGTACAACGCGTGCATGAATTTTGGAGCTCTTGATTTCTCCCATTTTGATGATATTGTCTTGCTCATGCATCAGAGACTTAATTAAAACATCCAGTGTGGGAATTTTCCAGGATGATCTCAATGTAATCCTCACTATAGGGAATGTTGAAACAAAGACTGCATATTCCAGACCCAATTTTGAAAAAATGGAAAGAATCATTTGTTTTTCTTACATAGATTTATCAATCCCAAATCATTTTAGCTGAAGAAGTAGGGAATTGAACTTCATGAAGAATTCCTCGATATTCTCAAAACTACTTGGATCTAATGAGTTTTATTCAATATCAAGCATGTGGCCTCTCATCTCATCTTGTTTTCTAAAGAGACCTTCCAGAGTGGTCCAAATCACGTTTGGAGTAGAAGAAGCTTCAACATGAAACAATAGCTTAGGAGAGATTGACATCAAAATGATATCGAAGTCCTCATCCATGTAGTTTAAGTATTTGGATTTTTTTATCACCAATGTGGGTTCAATCTCTGTAGCCATGGTAATTTTGTACAAGCCTCTACCTCTTAGAAGAAGTAGAATCTTTAGCTTCCACTCAAAATAATTGTGTGGTGTGAGAAGAGCTGACAATGGAAATTCCATTATTTCTGACGACTTCAATATTATGTACCTAAAAATGAGTGCTTGTGCACCTTCTTCATAGCAACCTGTGGGATCTAATACCATGTATAATTATGGTGAAACTTGCACATAGAATCTAGCTATCAAAAACTCACACAAATATTTTAAAGTCGAGAGATAGAGAGAGAAGAGATGGAGAGAAAGAATAAATAATCGTATTAACCAAATGAGAGAATGGAAAAATACATGCGATATACTATATATGAATGAACTAATGCGCCATAGTAGTGATATACAGATATGTGAACACCCATTGATATACTATGGAGTGAACTACCACCTAGTCCTAGTTAAATGGTCATGCAGTCATTACTTAATTGGTTAATCACAAGTGGAGTGAGGAGTGAATCGTGCATGAAAATGTGTGGTACCTTTTTTTGATGATTTGGTTGTCATTGATGTCATTGATATATAGGTGAAATATCATTGATTGATTGGTTTGAGAACTATTGTCAATATTGGACATAATGTTATGAAGTTGACTTGAATATCAGTAGAAATATAATGTTAACTAATATATTGTATGAGCTTGATGTACTCATCCTATATTTCACGAGGTTGATGAAATCACCCTAATGGAAATATGGTTTATGGTGGATTGTTTTATTAACATCCATGCACAAAAAGAAACTGTGAAGAAATTGTCCAGATAAAAAGGGTAAATGGAGAATCCAATATGGATGCATACAAATCACAAATAAGAATGTTGGACATGGTGTTATAGTGTTGGAATTGATGTCAAATAATATTAGTATGGGAATTAGTATAGTCACATAGTCAATAAGTCTGGTATAAACATCTCCGCAAGAAGTTGAATTTGAAGAAGTTGAAAAATTCAAAGGTCGAAGTCAAAGAAGTCGGGGGTTGAAATAGAAGGTCAAAATTGAATAGGTCAAAGAAGTTGAAAGTCAAAGTTGGATAATTAGAAGAATTCGAAATTGAAGAAGTTGAAAATCGAAGCCGAAGTCGAAGTCAAAACTGAAGCAAGTTGGAACGACCAAAGTTGAATTACACAAGTCGGTTTTCTTCTAAGTCAAGTCGGTCCGAGTAGAAGTGAATTAAATTACCCCGAAGGTCGAAGTCGAAATAAAATTGAGTCGGGAAATTCAAGTCGACCAAATAAAGTTGGGACGACCAAAGTCGAATTTCTCAAGTCGATTTTCTTCTTATTCAAGTCGGTCCAAGAATGAAGTAACCTAAAGGTCGAATTCAAAGAAAAATTAAATTGAGAAATACAAGTTGGTTCAAGGATAAAGCAAGTTGAGTGGACAAGAATCAAAATACTCAAGTTGAAATTTATCCTAGTTAAGTCAACCAAAAATATGTTTATCGGCCGAATGAGGAAGCAAATACGAAAAAGGGTGAAGACCAAGTCGAATCTTTAGTGACTAGCAGCTGAGAGGAAACTAATTTTAATATCTTCCATCAAGTAAAATGTTTACAAGTTGATTTTAAATAGTCACCAACAAAGGAGATATGTGGAGGTCGATTTAGACATTCATGAAAAAGTAAAATGTACTAAAGTCGATCTGGCATCTGACGACGAAAAGAAAATATAGGAAATTTTCTTTCAATGAACCACTTGTACCAGCCACCTTGCACATATTTTGGGGAAATTTTTTGCAAGTCGTCTAATTTGGCATGTTCTGCACAAAACCCATGTCGTAGAATTTTAAAATTCATTTCCAACACTCTAGAATCTTCATACGAAATCAATGTCTAATTTTGTGTACAAAAATCAATTAATGAATGTTGAAATAATGTAACTTCGAAGAGTATTCTAATTATTATTGTTATTTTATTATTAGGATTAATACCCATTGTGGATTAATCATGTCGGTAATTGTATTAGGACCAAATCCCCTTTTGCGGATTGGTCATCGGACAATTGTAATAGGCAGAATAAGAAGTCGGCCCTAGCAGTTATTAGTGAGACCCATAATTAAATTAAAGGTGGGTTTACCCACCCAGAGTGAGAGGTCAGCCCTGCCAGTGAAACCCCTTCACATGTGCCAGTCTTGTATATATAGAGAGGCTAGCGCCTCACTTTATCACACAACTCACTTGCTCATTTTCTTATGAGGCAAGCTGCAATTACCAGTTGGAGAGAGGACAAGAAGAGTGGCACATATTTTGGAGAGGACTATCTATATTGGTTTGAGTTATCTCTTGAAAATTGTATTAGCAATTTATGATAAGGAAGTTTTTGTTGGGTTTTCTTCCCCTAGAGGGTTTCCCAGGATAAATGTTGTGTCTCTGAATGTGTATCTTTCAGTGATCTTGTTCTTATATTGCTCTTATATATTGAAATGAAATGAACTATAATAATGGCATAAGAATTAACATGGTTTCAGAGCCAACCTGAAGGAAACATATTTCGCAAGAGGAAAAACGTCATTGTTACCATACCCAAAAATTAGGGTTTTGCAAAAGTGATTTTTTCAGCTCCCTAACCACCTAGAAAGTTGCGCCCTCCCCCAAGGATCATTTTGGCACTTAGAGAACACCTTTTCAATGGTTGGATCTCCCGGAATGTGAAACCCTAGTTTCACAAAAGTACAAGAAGTACCAAAAGTACCATAAGCACCAGTCAAGAAATATGTAGATCAGATTTGACGGGGTAAAAGTTGGATTTTCTCAGATCCAAGTACACCAGGCTACTCGCCTCAGCTAAGCACACCTCCTGGTAAGGTCAAAAATTGGTTTTAATCTTTTTTATTTTTTGGTCATTTTCGTAGCCTCAAGTACAAGATGTCTACAAGCACAAAGCTTGTTGAGAAACTAGAATGCATAGACAACTTTCGTGCCTGGAAGTATAGGATCGGTCTGATCCTTTCAGGAAATGATCTAAAAAAATTTGTCAAAGAAGAAGTGGAGGAACCTGAAGATGTCGTAGAGAAAGCAAAGCATCAGTAGGACTCAATCAGGGCTCAAAGAATCATTGCAGATTCAATCAAAGACCACCTGATCTCGTATGTATCATCCAAGAAGACTACGAAGGAAATGTTTGACTCTCTAAGAAAACTATATGAAGGAAAGAACATCAATCGAAAGATGAATCTAAGAACTCAATTGAAGAATACCAAGATGCAGAAAGGAGAAATGATTCAATAATATTTCTCCTGAATCTCATAAATAAAAGAACAGTTAAAAGCAATTGGAGACACTATCGATGGAGATGAATTTGTAATAACAGCCCTAAATGGTCTCGCAAGACCTTGGGATTCTTTCATCCAGTCAATATGTGGAAGAAAGGAGAAACTACAGTTTGAGAGCCTATGGGAAGAATGCATTCAAGAAGAGACAAGGGTAGCCAACCGTGAAGCACTACTAGAAAGGGATGATGATCAAGCCCTAGATACCCATACAAAAGGAGGAAGAAAGAAACCCTGCTTCAAAAGGGAATCTCACAGAGAACCTCAACCATCAAACAAATTCAACAACCAAGAATCTCATCCAAGAAATTTTCAGAAGAAAGGACAATGCAAGGGACAAGATATCTCATCTATATAATGCTATCATTGTGATAAGATGGGACACAAGGCAAATAATTGTCTAGTCAGAAGAGAAGAATACAAGAGGAAGCACAAAAGGCATCATGATCACATAGCCAAAGATGAAGAACCACCTATGAAGATGATTAAGGACCATGTCTTGATCTCAACTCTCTCTTAGGATCTGTATCACCTGGAGAGGACACATGGCTCATTGATAGCGGTGCATCAAAACATATGACGGGTAAGAAAAATACTCTCTCTTGTATTTCAGAAAAGAAGTTTTCTCAGAAAGTAACTCTTGGAGATGATTATCAATATCCCATCGAGGGAATAGGAGAATCAAACTACAAGCTAGATTCAGAAAAATCAATAACAATGAAGGATGTACTCTATGTACCTAGCTTAAAGAAGAACTTACTCTCGATATCAGCTTTAGACAAGAAAGGCTATAGAGTTTCCTTCATAGATGGAGAAGTTCTCATGTGGGCTAAAGGAGAAACCTTAAATGAAGCAATCATCATCGGAAGTGAAGAAAATGGCCTATATAAGCTGAAGGGTCACCTAGAAACTGCCATGACCCATTCCATCAAAAACTCATGCAAACTTTGGCATAGGATATTGGCCCACATCAACTACAAGGCTCTACCATACATATGCAAAGTTGTCACAGGTTTACCAAAACTCAAGGTCGATCAAGAAGGCATATGCAATGGATGTGCGCAAGGGAAGAACATCAAGAACCCTTTTCCAAAGAGGGACAACAAAGCAAAAGGAGTATTGTAACTCATTCATTCAGACGTGTGTGGCCCAATGCCATCATCCTCCATTAGTGGGTATGAATACTATGTATCATTTATTGATGACTATTCTCGTAAGACCTGGATATATTTCTTAAAATCTAAAGATGAAGTATTCAGTGAATTCAAGGAATTCAAAGCCTTGATACAAAATCTTTCTGAAAGAAAGATTAAGATACTCAGGTCATATAATGGAGGAGAATATACCTCAAAGGAGTTTGTGAACTTCTGTAGATATTTTGGGATCAAGAGGGAACTCACTACTCCCTATAATCCTCAACAAAACGGTGTAGCTGAAAGGAAGAACAGAACAATTATGGAAGTTGTAAAGACCATGATTCACGATCAAGATCTTCCTATGTGCTTATGGGCAGAAGAAACAATGGCAGTTGTTTATGTGCAGAACAGATTATCCCATAGTGCACTTGGGTTCAAGACCCTAGAAGAAATTTTCACCGGAAATAAGCTAGAGGTAAGCCATCTCAAAATATTTGTCTATCCAGTGTTTATTCATATACCGAAAGAGAAAAGAAACAAGCTGGAACCCTCTAGAAAGAAGAGAATATTTGTGGGATACTGTGAGGTATCCAAGGCCTTCAGAATCTACATACCTGGTCACCGCCATATTGAGATCAGCAGGGACGTGACCTTTGATGAAGAAGCAACACTTAAGAAATCAAGAAAATGCCAGCTTGAAGAAATGTATGAAGAGGAACCTGTAAATCCCAGGACTACAAAATCCATGAGGGAAGTTCCTAGAGATGCAGAACCTGTAAGGGAAGTTATAACTTCCCCTGATGAGGAGACTCCTAAAGACCATGACATAACAGAAGTTCAAGAACCTTCTCAAATGACCTCCCATAAAAGAAATCCTGCTTGGGCAAGAGAAATTATTCAATATGGAGATAAGTATGGTGTTCCAGAAGTAACCACGAGACAGGTGAAAAGACCAAAGCCATTATCCAGTTACATGGCTTTTATGTGCAATCTACTTGATGAAGAACCTACATGCTTTGAAGAGGCCATTCAAAAGAAGGAATGGGTAGATGCCATGCCAGAGGAATACCAATCCATAATAAAGAATGATGTATGGGAAATAGTTCCCAGACCAAAAAGTAAGGATGCGGTATCATCAAAATGGCTCTTCAAAATAAAACATGCCGCTGATGGAAGTATTGAGAAATATAAAGCAAGATTTGTCGCTCGTGGCTTTTCCCAGAAGGAAGGCATTGACTATGAAGAGACATTTTCTCCTATGGCCAGATACACTTCGATCAGAACCATTATAGCTCTTGTTGCCAAGATGAAATGGAAGTTGCACCAGATGGATGTGAAGACAACTTTCCTGAATGGTGTTATCGAAGAGGAAGTGTATATAGAGCAACCCCAAGGATTTGAAGTTGAAAATAAAAAGTCTCATGTCTGTCGATTGAACAAATCCTTATACGAATTGAAACAAGCTCCTAGAGCTTGGTATGGCCGTATAGACAGTTTCTTAACAAGCTTAGGATTTACCAAGAGTAAAGAAGACTCAAATCTCTACTTCAAAATTATGGATAATGAACCAGTAATCTTACTACTGTATGTGGATGACTTATTCTTAACTGGAGAAGAAAAGTTCATCGCTGAATGTAAACAGAGACTTGCCACAGAATTTGAAATGAAATACCTTGGTCTAATGCATTACTTCTTAGGCCTTGAGGTATGGCAGAGTCCAGAAAGAATCTTCCTTAACCAAGGGAAGTACACGGTCAAAATATTAAAGAGATTCGACATGCTATAATGCAAGCCCATGAATACACCCATGGAAGCGAAGCTGAAGCTATTGGTCGATACTTCGTCAGAATTGATAGATGCCACACTATACAGACGGATTATTGGATCGTTGATGTACCTGATGAACACCAAACCAGACATCTGTTTTGCAGTGAACACCTTGAGTCAGTTTCTAGTAGAGCCCAGACGTGTTCACCTAGTGGTTGCAAAACATGTGATGAGGTACCTTAAAGGTACAATGGATTATGGTCTCAGCTATGATGGAGATCATGACTTCACATTGAGTGGATATACTAATGCAGATTGGGCAGGAAGCGTTGCAGACAGAAAAAGCACTTTCGGATGTTGTTTCAATTTGGGATCAACCATGATCTCGTGGCATAGTAGGAAGCAATCCAATATTGCTCTCAGCACAGTAGAAGCAGATTACATTGTCGCATGTTCTGCTAGCTACGAAGCTATATGGCTTCGAAAGTCGTTGACTAGCCTATTTGAATTGGAGATGAGAGCAATTTTGATTCTTTGTGACAACCAGAGCTGCATAAAGATGACAGAGAATCCTGTATTCCACGACAGGTCGAAGCACATAGAGATCCACTATCATTTCATATGCGAAATGGTATAGAGAGGAGCCTTGAAGATTCAGTACATTAGCACGGATGAACAGGTTGCTGACGTGTTGACCAAACCTCTATCTCGTGTAAAGTTTGAACACTTTCAATATAAGCTTGGTATAGTCCGAAAGGACCCTCCCCGAAAGGGGAAGTATATATATATATATATCTATTCCTTGCTTCTGACCTCACTGTTAGACGTAAAGAAAGATGAGTCATTGCTTCTGACCTCACTGTTAGACGTAAAGCATGACGCTGTGTGTTCCTTGCTTCTAATGTGGTATACCTAGGGAGGTAATATGGGGTACCTAGGGAGGTAGCCAATGGGAATGTAGTTATGTGTTATTAGTGGAAGTCATTTAATATATGGGAATGTGGTCATTCAATGTAAGGTGGACTAGGTCCACTATATTAATAAAGGCC
>ML777026.1:437847-471722 GCA_009831015.1 Picea engelmannii
TTTATGTTTACAACACTGATTTTCACAGTAAAGACTTACTGCCACTAAGATTAATGATTCGAAGTTAAAATTGAGAGAGATTGTTAATAATTTACAATAACTGATTCACCCCCCCCCCCTCAGTTATTTCATACCTGTAACAAGGGGTTCCCTCAACATAGACTAATGAACATAGAAAAATAAATAATATGTGGATGTGTAATATCTCCAAAAAGACACAATCATCATCATGTTGTCTTGCTTAAATGCAAGAACAAATCTACAACCAATACAGATTACATCTACATGACCATTACATACCTCCTAGATTCAAGATTATTATCACCTTTGGAATTATTACATAATTCCATATTTATATGATTTATAGTAGGAAAAACTCGAATTCATGGCACCAAAAATTTATTACAAATCCATGCAGACGATTAGATGTAATCTCACAAATATCAAGATTTCATTACAGTCAACCACCTAGTCGAACTTCAATCAGTTGTAAACTAGTGGGCCACTAGTTGGTTGACATCCTATAGACCTATAGTCATTTCACATGTTTTTGACCTCTATAGGTCTTCCATACAACCTTCATTCGACCATTTTACCATCGATTTGACTTAACCGTCCAGTCGAACATTCACCAAATCGATCCACCTTGACTAGCTAGTTGATTGACTGTGTTTTCACTCCAAAGAATATAACAACCCAACACCACCTTGCACACTTTTTGAGATTCCATACCATCTTTGGCCAATTTTACTTTCCCGTCAATGTAATGAAAAACTTATTAAAACTCCAAAGTGTTGAGAGACCACTGGAAAGGTAAATACATTGGCCATAAATTCACTAATTTGGTGGTTGAAATGTCCAATTAGAATTTAATCTTTGGGATTTGGTAAATCTAATGGGGTTTAAGCTATATTTAGTCATCACGACACTAAGATTTGGTTTTTTGGTTATAAAATTCAAAATATTTGAATAATCGAACCATTTTGAGCATGGATTTGAATATCATCAATGAGGATTAAGTGTTGCCCATAATATTTTGTACCTATGGAATATTGGTTTTTTATTTGATATTATTATTTTAGGTTTCAAAGATTTTCCGTGGAGAAATTCATTGCGTCATTCTGCCCCTATGTGTGGGGGATCAACCTGTGAACCAGATCCTACTATGGGCATCAACCTTGGTGTCTCAAATTCCTTGTTTTCTCATATTTCATCGGCACATGTATGTTATGAAACTGGAACATTTGAATTTGAATATAAGTGTATCCTATGGTCAATTTGAACTGGAGGAGTGATTCATCATTTTTTCCTAATAGTATAAAAGGCGGTTTTGAATTCTCTTCTCACACTTATTTTAAATTAATAAGTATCATAATTGAAATCGTGTTATTTTTTATTTTGGAAATCATGCATCAAGTTGTCAAATATAAGTATTGGAAATGATTGTTCAAATATACGATTACCCTCCTTATTTTATTATATATTGATTTTTGTATAGGTAAAATACCACCAAGAAAAAACCTTGTTAATACCCCTGCTAAACCCCCTACTAAATATACTAGAGGGAAACCTAAAGAAACATGGGAAGCTTCCCATAAGAATCTGATAGATATTGAGTATCTATTGAAAGAATACAATCCTGTAATCTAGTTTCTTGTACTAGAGGAGCATCTACCATAGTCAATATTTAAATAAATTGAACCCAACATAAGAAATCAAATCCATTTTATGGGATGGAATGAATTGTACTAGAAGTTTTGGAATGAATATTATATAGATGTAGTGTCTCATAGTGACCCTACCATGATGGAAACCAATGACAAGGTTTTCATGAACATAAGAAATTATTTTTTACACTCTTTTGCAGCGAGAGCACCTATCAATAATTTCTCTAAGGATATTGAGTGGATCATTGACCACATGGATTTAAAGAGAAGTATGATTGTAGATGAGAAAGGCCAATGTGTGGGATCTTTATTAGTTAATAATTGTTGGTTGTGGAGCCTGATTATCTTCCTGATTCAGAGGTCTTTGTTTTCAACCGTGTTTATACCCCATGAATACTTTACACCCCAGAAGAATGTACACTCCTCCACGTGGGGGAGTGAAGGGGGGGTTACCCCCCCTGAGGGGTCCGAGGGAAAGCGGGCCCCTAGCGGGGGTTTGGGGTTGAAGCCCCTGAAGGAAAAATTTCCTTGTAAATGTATATTGTAATTTCATAGTAAATCTGGACCATTCATTATAAGGTTGTAGATATGACAGTAGAAATTATGTTAGGATTTTTTTCCCTAGAAGGAAACCCTCTTTTATGAGGGAAATGTATTGTGGCTATGTATCATTGCGAATATTGTATTATGAGTGAAGAGACTGTGAGATAAATAAGAGGAAGTTACAATGACTGTGTTGTAGGTTGTATCCCTTCATTTGTTGGATAATAATAAAGGAAGGACCTGGAAATTTCTCTGGTGGACGTAGCCCACACTAAGTGAACCACGTATTTATGTGTCTCTATTGTATTGTGTATCTTCTGTGTTTTATTTCTGCATTTGTTTTATTTTATTTCTCCGCGATCCTATTTTTCTAAAAAATGGTATCAGAACGAAAGGTAACTCATAGGAAAAGAGGGTTCCTAGTTCGAGTGGGAGCAATGGAAAAAGATGGAAAGTTTAGGGTCAAGAAATTTAACAGCCAAAACTACTAGTTATGGAAGATGTAGATAAAAGATTATTTATATCAGAAGGATTTATTCCTACCATTGGGTGGAATAGAAAACAATTTGACAAACATGAAGGATGAAGAATGGAAGATTCTCAGGTACCATTTCATACAATATGTCTTGGAAGATGGACATTTGAAGTTGTAAAAGATACACGCTAGCCAGAATCATGAAAACATGTTAAAAAAGGGAGTAACAATGGATATATTGAGTTCTTGCTCAATTTCAGTTGGTATTCAAGCATGAAGGTGAAGATGATAAATTTTATAGTTCCAATAAGGATCATAGTCCAAAATATACAACAACGGTGGAGTTGTTGAGATTAGTCTCCAAGTGGGAGATTGTTGGTTGTGGAGCCTGATTATCTTCATGATTCAGAGGTCTTTGTTTTCAACCATGTTTATAACCCATAAATAATTTACACCCCAGAAGAATGTACACTCCTCCATTCGAGGGAGTGTGGGGGGGTTACCCCCCCTGCGGGGTCTGGGGGCAAGCGGGCCCCTGGCAAGAATTCAGGGGTGAAGCCCTCAAAGGAAAAATTTCCTTGTAAATGTATATTGTAATTTCATAGTAAATCTGGATCGTTCATTATAAGGTTGCATATCTGATGGTAGAAGTTACGTTAGGATTTTTTCCCCTATAAGGAAACCCTGTTTTATGAGGTAAATGTATTATAGCTATGTATCATTGTGAATATTGTATTCTGAGTGAGGAGACTGTGAGAGAAAGAAGAGGAATTTACAATGGGTGTGTTATAGATTATATCCCTTCATTTGCTAGATAATAATAAAGGAAGTACCTGGAAATTTCTCTAGTGGACATAGCCCACACTGGGTGAACCACGTATATATTTTTCTCTAGTGTATTGTGTATCTTATGTGTTTTATTTCCACATTTGTTTTATTTTATTGCTCTGTGATCCTGTTTTTCTAACAATAATTTGGAGAAATATTTTAGGTTTCCAAAGCCTTGAGTTCATTTAGTTAACCTCTTTCTAAATGATTTTTATGACAAGAAAGACAAGGGAAATATTTTGGCAAGTTGGTGGAAGGAAGATTAAAAATTCTTTCACAAATCCAATGGTAGTTATTATATCACAAAATTGAGAGAATCATATGTGTATATCATGGAATTGATATCCATATTATATGGAGAGAAAGAATGTTTTTTATTCATATATGCATGGATACCATTAGCTTACACAATGGCCACTATATGATGGTTATTCAACTGGGATACCATTTTATCCAATTATCTTAATTGTATGATCAAGAGAGAACAAAAGGAAAAGGCAAAGGAAAATCCTGAGGTTGTTCCTTCATTCTATATGTATTCTTATTTATTGGATCTCATTTTTTATTCAAATATATTTGGAGGCATTAACCTTAGTTGACATATTTCAAAAGAACCAATACATGTATACTTTCATATTCTATGGATAACAAATATAAAAGGTCATATTCAACCATTTTCAACTTCTTCCTAGCACCATTATACAAAAATAAATTCTACAAGGAGTGTCCAAGGCTTACAAAAGATGCAAATAAGCTCATAAGTTATATTGGTAATTGGTACCTATAGGAGGAATTGTCTTATCTAAGAATTTTAGTTTCAACTACAACACCTCATATTTTTCCTAAGTATGCACTAGATAGAATTGTTCTAAGTGAAATAGCTTATAATATATCCCTTCAAGGGTTCAATGCTTCATTGTTGAAAGAGGTGAATAAAAATATTTTTATTCCTTATGGTTTCAGGCTAGGCCATCACTTCTTGAAGGAACCAAAGCATGCAACACAAGAAGCAACTATTCTTGAATACAAATTCTCACCTAGGAAATATAGAAGACGTGATCATAAGGGCCTTATGGTGATCTAGAGGGGGTTAATGTTATGTAGAAGTTGAATAGGCCATAGGTGATCTGGATTTATAAGCAGAACGAACTGATTAACAAACTGAATACAATAGACACAAAGATATGAAGAAAAACAAAGATATCCAGTGAACAATATCTTCTATTGAATAAATGAAATAGGTTGAAACTATAAAAATGCAAAACAGAAACACTTGCTTGAATGGTGGTAGATATCTCTGAGAAGAGATGTGGCTTCTATGTGCATCCATCTTAGAAGAATGATTACAATGAGGTTCCAGAGGCCTTTTTAATATTACTCATGAATTCCAAAACCCTAGACATCCAAAATCCTAACCCTAGGACGTGAAACGCCAAAAGTCATGTGGGCACCTATGGGTAAGTTGGTACCTCAACTTCCTGAGGTCGTAACATTTGCATATGAACTCTGTTTTAGGCGCGTGATAGCCCGTTCGAAAGGTATTTTAGAGAAATACACATTAAACCATCAAACTCTGACTCCATCTATATTTTGACTATGGAAAGCCCAAAAAACATTGTTTAGGGCTCCAAAACAACCCTGTAAGTACAACAAGATATGTTGACATAAAAACATACAAAATAAGACAATTTAATTAGGTGAAAGGACACCAGTATCCACCTAGAATATGTGTAGGGATTCATACAACCCCAGAAGTGTAGAACCCACAATTACAAAGAAGCACAAAAGAAAGTGATGAACTAAAAACTGACAAGAGGAGCCAGTTGGAATAGGTGGGTGGCCACCAATATCCTCCTGGATCAATCATGCCCCCTTAGGAAGAAATGGTCTCCATGGAATTGAGCTCCCCCATCAAGTGAAGAAACTTCTATTGTATTTGGCCATGGGTGAGCCACTTTCCTTGGTGTAGGAGCTTCCCTGCCTTGCCAACCCGATAAATTTGGATCCTATGTTGGCGATTTCCCTTGACCTGTGTGTCCACTATATGATCAGTGGATGCATGTTCCATACAGTCGGGATTGAGCTTTGTTGGTTTCAGTTGTTCTGTGATCTCTAAGGTGTCCAATAAAGGTGGAAAATATGGTTGAAGGAGATCCACATTGAACATTGGGTGCAAGCCAAGGAATGGTGGAGTGTTGAGCTCAAAAGAATTTTTACCCACAACCTTGGTGATTGTGTAAGGCCCATAGTGAAGTGGGAGGAGATTCTGATGGGGACCTGTAAGACAGTCCTTCTACAAGTGTAACCAGAACTTGTCTCCAACTTGAAACTGGTGCGGTACCTTGTGTTGATCATGGCATTTCTTGTAATTAGCATTGGATTTCTGCAAAATATCATGGACCTATTGGTGGATGTGTTGAATCGTCTTAATGAATCTGGTAGCTTTGTCGGTCTCAGACTGAACATGGGAAGAGTCTGTCTGTGTGGTTTCTAGAGGTAGTGCAACATCAATGGGATCGAAGGGTTGGAATCCCTATCCCACCTGAAATGGGATATGGTCGGTGGAGCTATGGAGAGCCATGTTGTAACTATGTTTACCATAGGGGATAATCTCATCCCATTTACGCGGATGCTTAGAGTTGTGATGGGTGTTGTATATGCACTAAAAACACAGTAAAAACCCTCAATTAAATTGTCAACCCGGGGTAAGTAAACTTAGAGTTGTAGAAAAATATATGCCAAAGGTAGAAGGGCTGGTAGGAGTACAGTCTAACTAAGGAAGGCAACTATCTAAGGCTAATCTACTCAAGTAAAGCTATCTAATGAGAAAACCCTACTAAGCAAAATGAAACTAGGTAACCTAAGTACTTTTGGGCCAAGGGTCGATGGATAGTTCCTAGGAAAGAAAATGAAAACTCTATGTAAAGCAAACTAGTTTAACGATAAGAAAAACTACTAAGCATATTAAGAAAATGACAAAAGTAAACTTCTTTAACTTGCCAACCTACATTCAATGAGAAACTACCCTGTGAAAACAAATAAATAAGCAAGTAAGCAAAAGCACCTATCTAACCTATTAAAGAAAATAGACAAGTAAGCAAAGACACCTAACTAACCTACTAAATCAAAAGACAAGTAAGCAAAGGCACCTAACTAACCTACTAAAGAAAAAGACAAGTAAGCAAAGGCAACTAACTACTGCAAGTAAAAATTCTCATTGAACAACTATCTAGCCTAAGAGGCAAGTGAACTAAATGCCTAATGAAAAACTATTTCTAATGCATGAAAGGAAATCTAAATGCTCAATGCAATGCATGAAAGGAAATCTATTCTATTGAAAGCAAGAAGAACTAACAACTAATTCTTAATCTATAATAAGAAAACTACTATCTAATCTATCAAAGCAAAGTCTATCTATCCTACAGCAGCAATAAAACTTTATTCTAACCTATGAAAGCAAGAAACTTTATCTATGAAAGCAGGAAAACTATCTTTTAACCTATGACAATTCAAATATAATGTTGGTGGTTGTGTGAATGTCTTCGGTGTCGGATGATATCTCAATAGCACTTGAAAACAAAGGATAATTCCAGTGGTATGAGCTCAACACTAATCTCAATGGCAAAGTGAAAGGTATGGATTAAACAATCCAATAAGAGTTTAGCCATGACAAAACAATGTTAAATACCCTGCATATTCATATATGAACCATCAACAACATAACGAGATCATCATTTATACTTCTATACTACATAAGCAAAACTAGATTCAACCATTAACTAAGAAATTCAATTGCATTTTAATCCTAGGAAAGGAAATTACATAAATGAAACTATGCTACATCTATTCTAACAATTCAAACTACAATAAAGAAATGCTTAAAAATAGAAATTTAAGACATTACATTAAAAAAGTAAACTAACAACTACATTAATCAACAACTAAGTGAGCAAGATCTATGTAAAATTGAAATAAGCGAGCTATGATTAAAAACTGAAATCAATTCTATCCATCCATCAAATCCCTGTCAAAGAAAACCCAAATTGAAACTTTGTTCTATTCTAATTAAAATTCTGTTTTAAACTTGATTATAAAATCATAAAAGAAAGCATAATCTAATATCTAATTACACATGGGGTTAGTCTAGGGGTCTGCAGATCCATTCCTAACTACGAGATTAATGCATGCTAACACACTTTATCATACTAACCTGCAAAAGAGAGTCAAAGCAAATTAGATTATAACAACAAACTAATTAACAAAATAGAAATGCATGTACAGGGAAATAAAGAGAACAAAACTATGAAATGCATAAACAACACAAAGACAGTAACCAGACTATTGGTGGGCCCCCCAGCAAGTCGTGGCTACTTCCTAAAATCCAACCATGAACTCAACAACTATAATTCACCATGAAAACTCAAAAATGTATTTCTAGCATAATCTGGCAATGTAAAAACTCAAAACAGAGTAAAAACGTGTGTGTCCCTATCACATTGTTGTATATGATGCTTAACTTATGCCTAACCACCTCAGTGGTATTTATAACGTTTACATCCCAAGTGGTCAACCACAGGAGGTTCAAACCACATCTAAAATTGGCAAATTTCATTAATGGTGCCCTAACTACAGAAACAGAGTGAGCCAATAATCACCCACCATAACAACCCAAAATTGAGTTGTCAAGAGTTCAGTAGCTGGAGGGTATAAGCACAAAAAAAACCCACATTTCTGATTTTCCCATCATTGGACGCCAATGCCATAACCGCCAAGTCACCCTACATTTTTGTGCAGGAAGAGGTGTTGGACGAAGTGTCAGATCAAGTGCCGGAACGAGTACTGGAAGGAGTGTCGGATCAAGTGTCGAAACTAGAAATGTAGTGCGGTTTTTCCATGAAACACTAGAAAAACGTGAATTAGCTCTTGGAAACATAAAAACATGATGAATGATACTCGATACAATCATTAAACATGAATTATACGAACCTTATGTCGATCATACCGTTTTATCATGAAATTCTTCAAAAATATCCTTCCAAACATGAAAAACACATATGTACATGCGGAAAAAGTGTATAATAACTGTCATAAAAATGATCATATCTTGGGCCCAACATTACCCGCACACCTAATATTTTGCAGGGCCCACTGCAAAACAAAAAGAAATTTTCCTTCATGACTAAACTTGCGAAGGAGGGGGTGGATTAGCTTTAGAAGCTTCTCCCTCTTGCCTGAGAGATTTTGACTTTAGGATTTTTGTGGTGTTTCAATTTCATCCAGAGACTATTATTGGTGGCATTAATATCATCAACCTAACACTGTAGAGAATTCATCTTGGCTTGTAGGACAATGTTATCATGGCGTAAATGACAACTTAGTGTTTCATGCTCTCTAAGTTTGAACTGGAGCGTTTGGAGTTTTTGGAGGTTGTTGATGACATGTAAGGAAGACTTGAGATGTATATTATACCCTTTATCCTTTAAACCATGAAAAAAAACAATTTTACCTCTCCAAAATTAGTTCCAAAAGTGACTTCCCATAAGCGCAACAATTCTAGCCTGGTGAACTTGAGAAAAATAGGTATCAAAGTGAAACCTATAACTAAAAGGTAGTAAAACCTGTGTAAAATATGAGAGAGGTTTTTGTTTTTGAATATGTTCTTGACAAAAACGTTTCTTGGTTTTCAACAATTCACTTCCAATTGTTAGGAAAACACTAAAAGAAAATATGACTATAACAGGAAAAAAACAGAGTGTTTTATTTTCTGAAAGCATGGGCCTCTAAGATGATAGAATATATCAAAAACCATAACATATATTCAAAATATGAGAGATTTTGTTGTATTTTGGTATGTTATGAACAAAAACCTCCTCCAGTTTTCAAAATTACGTTTCCATTTGTTCATAATCCCATCTTGAAGTTGGTTACTCAAAACTTGCAGAAGCCCAGCGTGTTCTTAGCAGAAACGCAGCATGGTCTTTGATAGGAATTTTGGAGGCCTTCCAAGAGGAATTTTGGGTTGAAAGTGGTATGGGTGGAAATTTTATGATGTCTTCTACATAATGGAACCATCAAGAACTGCAAATGCCTTCTCCAAACCTATGAAAAATTGACTTCTAGTCAAGTTGTCCAAATTTGCAGAAAACCCTCCTATAGCGACTATATTTGGGAAATTTATCTCAAATGATAACACCTGTGCATAAACAGAAGGACTTTTTTCTTTCTTGGTCTATTATTGACAAAAACCTCTTTCCATTTTGTCATATTCATCCTCCTTAATTCAGAAACCAATTTTGAAGTAAATCTTTGACCAAGACAATCATTTGAAAATTGATGACAAGGAATGATGACATGACCATGATGAAAATTTATGACCTTAGATGAGTGGAGAGTGTAGTAAGGACACCTAGGCACACCAATGACCATTTTACAACCAAGAGATGCCAAATTTTATTTTGAAAATATAACAATTTGACCTAATAACCTTATCAATCACATGAAAGAGAAAACTTGATCACAGGTGACTGACAGACTGACAAATACTAACAAAAGGCTTGGTTTGTACTGGTAGTCATGGTGAATCAGGAGAATTGTCATTTCCTTTCATCGATATGTAACAATTCAAACAATGGTTCCTCTTTTCATAAGCTTGTAATACAGATGGCAGTAAGTATTTAGCAGTTGTCATTGCTCTGTATTTGTCACAAAGAGTAGTTAAGTATAAAAAAATGCACATAAATATTATAACACACATAATAATTTCAGCAGTATATAATTTAGCATACCAATACAAACAACTAATGATATAATATCCCAAGACTTTGTAAAAAGACAATATGACAAAATTTTGACAGAAATCCTACTTCTTCTTCTCATGGGTTTGCTATACAAATGGGCAATGCTTAGCATTTTTAGCTCAGGAAAGCTCCCCCTAGACCGAATATATGGCATTTCCTCGTGTCATGAATTATCAATAGGCTTATTGGTCTTTACTATTTTTAGAGGGGGGTTAGCAATAGGCTTCTTGGTCTTCTTGCCCGATGAGGCTGCAGGGGTATCAACACGTTTCTTGGACTTTTGGTCTGGTAAAGGAATAGCTTGAGCATGAGGGTTTGGGTGGAGTAACAGTCCCTAGATCAAGAGTCTTCTTTCTAGTCTTGATTGTAAGATGAGGTTTTTCAAATTGGGAAATGAACTCATCCCACGCTTTCTCTTGTTTTTCCAACTCGGCTAAGACAAGTAGTTTGATAAGGCTGTGGTGAAATAAGTTGTTATGGGGATTGGTTACATCCTTCCTCACTTGGGAAGACATTTTCTCAAGACTCTTTAAGAAGTAAAAGGGAAAGTTACAATAGCTTATTGAACTGAAAGTGAGCTAATAATAAAAATTGACAGGCTTTAAAGATGGAATATCTACCTTCACATGTAATCAAGATGGTGATGAGATTGCATTAGACTCTAATCTAAACTAAAAACATGCATCTTTTATTTACTATCCTACCCTACCTAAAAAGAAAGGGAAAATATTTATTCAAGTGTAAGAACTCTTCCAATGTAACCATGTGTGGAGAACGCTAAGAAACATACTCATATCCATGAATGAAAAAGTTACCGCAGTGATTACCTGGATATGAAGAACCAACCAACCTACTTGTTTGCGCATCAGAGGGTGTTGAAGAAGAGAATAGTATTGTGGCCTGATGACCTCTTGAAACCAAATTTCAATGTAATCTTGATGTTCATCAACAATAATTTCTATGCTCTCCTTCATCATGTTGTGCAGATCATTTTCTTCTGGATGTTTGATTTCTGAAGTACATAAAGGATCTGTTGAGATGGATGTTGAGAACTCCTCAATATTAGGTCTTAATGATTTCTCTCCATTGGATGTAGTTCATAATTTTTCAGCTTCCTTCGCATTTTGGCAAGCAAAATCATTTTGTAGCTCATAGGACCTTGATTCTTCTAATATTTCCGGAGAGGTAGATAAGTTCTTGACTATTGTCAAGATGTGTTCTTCCTGAAAAGAAGAGATCCCAGTTGTTTCTAGGATTTGAGATATTTCTTCCAAACTAATGGTCACCTTCGAATTCATCTTGTCATTTGATAAAACTTCGTTCACACAAATATGATGTCCACAAAGTTAGGATCTCCTGATGGTGGTAAGAAAACAAAGGTTGTATTGTTTGGTTCTGTAGAAGGCTTGAGTATTATTGCCTCATGTCCCACTATTATTGATGCTTCAATTTATTGTTCTATAGTGCTCCTTGTTTTAGTCTCTTTAGAGACTACTTTAGCTCTTTGGGTTGAGCTAACTCTTGTTTTTTGGTATCAGTCTGTGGAGTTTATGAGTGGAACGTTCCTTCCAAAGAGATCGGAAGGAACCTTAGTTTAAAGGTATGACTTTGATTTAATGTATGTACCTTGTGGGTCTCTAGGCCTATTCATGAAAGAAAGTAAAAACAAAAGAGAAAAGCTACCATCTAGTTTCTAGGTCTATTTCATGAAAGTAAACAAAAAGAAAAAGAAAAACTACCATTGGGTTTGGGGGAACCTGCTATAGAAGATGCATAGGTTCTTACCTCTCGTATTAAAGCTCCCCCACCACCAAGCTAATTCTAAGGTATAAGGATGATCTATTTCCTAACTACTTCTTACCTTAAGACAACTCCCCGGCAATGGCACCAAAAATGATGGGTGTTATATATGCACTAAAAACACAGTAAAAACCCTCAATTAAATTGTCAACCCAGGGTAAGTAAACTTAGAGTTGTAGCAAAATATATGCCAAAGGTAGAAGGGCTAGTAGGAGTACAGTCTAACTAAGGAAGGAAGCTATCTAAGGCTAATCTACTCAAGAAAAACTATCTAATGAGAAAACCCTACAAAGCAAAATGAAACTAGGTAACCTAAGTACTTTTGGGCCAAGGGTCGATGGATAGTTCCTAGGAAAGAAAATGAAAACTCTATGTAAAGCAAACTAGTTTAACGATAAGCAAAACTACTAAGAATAATAATCAAATGACAAAAGCAAACTTCTTTAACTTGCCAACCTACATTCAATGAGCAACTACCCTGTGAAAGCAAATAAATAAGCAAGTAAGAAAAAGGACCTATCTAACCTATTAAAGAAAATAGACAAGTAAGCAAAGACACCTAACTAACCTACTAAATCAAAAGACAAGTAAGCAAAGGAACCTAACTAACCTACTAAATCAAAAGACAAGTAAGCAAAGGAAACTAACTACTGCAAGTAAAACTTCTCATTGAACAACTATCTAGCCTAAGAGGCAAGTGAACTAAATTCCTAATGCAAAACTATTTCTAATGCGTGAAAGGAAATCTAAATGATCAATCCAATGCATGAAAGGAAATATATTTTATTGAAAGCAAGAATAACTAACAATTAATTCTTGATCTATAATAAGAAAACTACTATCTAATTTATCAAAGCAAAGTCTATCTATCCTACAACAACAATAAAAATTTATTCTAACCTATGAAAGCAAGAAACTATATCTATGAAAGTAGGAAAACTATCTTTTAACCTATGACAATTCAAATATAATGTTGGTGGTTGTGTGAATGTCTTCAGTGTCAGATGATATCTCAATAGCACTTGACAACAAAGGATAATTCCAGTGGTATGAGCTCAACACTAATCTCAATGGAAAAGTGAAAGGTGTGGATTAGACAATCCAATGAGAGTTTAGCAATGAAAAAACAATGTTAAATACCCTTCATATTCATATATGAACCATCAACAACATAACGAGATCATCATTTATACTTCTATACTACATAATCAAAACTAGATTCAACCATTAACTAAGAAATTCAATTGCATTTTAATCCTAGGAAAGGAAATTACATAAAGGAAACTATGCTACATCTATTCTAACAATTCAAACTACAATAAAGAAATGCTTAAAAACAGAAATTTAAGACATGACATTAAAAAAGTAAACTAACAACTACATTAATCAACAACTAAGTGAGAAAGATCTATGTAAAATTGAAATAAGTGAGCTATGATTAAAAACTGAAATCAACTCTATCCATCCATCAAATCCCTATCAAAGAAAACCCAAATTGAAACTTTTTTCTATTCTAATTAAAATTTTGTTTTAAACTTGATTACAAAATCATAAAAGAAAGCATAATCTAATATCTAATTACACATGGGGTTAGTCTAGGGGTCTGCAGATCCGTTCCTAACTACGAGATTAATGCATGCTAACACACTTTATCATACTAACCTGCAAAAGAGAGTCAAAGAAAATTAGATTATAACAACAAACTAATTAACAAAATAGAAATACATGTACAGGAAAATAAAGAGAACAAAACTATGAAATGCATAAACAACACAAAGACAGTAACCAGACTATTGGTGGGCCCTCCAGCAAGTTGTGGCTACTTCCTAAAATCCAACCATGAACTTAGCAACTAGAATTCACCATGAAAACTCAAAAACGTATTTTTGGCATAATCTAGCAATGTAAAAACTCAAAACAGAGTAAAAACGTGTTTGTCCCTATCACACTGTTGTATATGATGCTTAACTTATGTCTGACCACCTCAGTGGTATTTATAACGTTTACATGCCAAGTGGTTGACCACAGGAGGTTCGAACCACTTCTAAAATTGGCAAATTTCATTAATGGTGCCCTAACTGCCGAAACAGAGTGAGCCAATAATTGCCCACCATAACAACCCAAAATCGAGTTGTGAAGAGTTCAATAGCTGGAGGGGATAAGCATGAACAAAACCTACATTTCTGATTTTCCCATCACTAGCCGCCAATGACATAACCGCCAAGTCACCCTACATTTTCATGCAAGAAGAGGTGCTGGACGGAGTGCCGGATCAAGTGTCGAAACGAATACTGGAAGGAGTGTCGAAACTAGAAATGTAGTGCGTTTTTTCCCTGTAACACCAGAAAAATGTGAATTAGCTCTTGGAAACATAAAAACATGATGAATTATACTCGATACAATCATTAAACATGAATTATATGTACCTTATGTCAATCATACCGTTTTATCATGAAATTCTTCAAAAAGATCCTTCCAAACGTGAAAAACACATATGTACATGCGGAAAAAGTGTATAATAACCATCATAAAAATGATCATATATTGGGCCCAACAAGTTGAATACAATGATTCGATTGATGAACTCTGTTTGGTCGTCTGTTTGGGGGTGGAAAGCAGTGGCTTTAGTGAGCTTGGTGTCCAATAGTGACCAAAGACTCGACCAAAATGTGTTGAGGAACCTGTTGTCTTGATCAGAGATGATGGTCTATGGTTTCCCAAAATGGACCCACACTCGTTTGAAGAATAGCTTGGCAATATATGTCGTTGTGATGTTCTTCTTGCAGGCTGTGAGGATGGCCATCCTTGAAAATCGATCAGCAACCACAAATACACAATCTTTTCCTTTCTTAGTGGACAAAAGGACGAACATGTAATCCATTGAGATGGATTCCCAAGGCTTCTCGGGGGTAGGAAGAGGGGTGTATAAGCCTTTATTCTTGATGGTTGGCTTGGCAATGGCACAAGAAGTGCAATATATGATATAGTTGGTGACGTCCCGTCAAAGTTTTGGCTAATAAAAATGTTTCTGGAGAACTACCACAGTTTTCTCCATGCCAAAATGTCCTGCCACCTGATTGTAGTGGGATTTCCAAATCATCTTTTCACGCTCTCTTGAAAGAACACAGAGATGGACTAGATGGCATAGCAACCCGTCTTGAATGTGAAAATCGGGGACATTCGTGCCTGTACCTAAGAGTTGATAGGTGGTGGAAAATTTTGGATCTTGCTGATAAAGTTGGGGCCACTCATATGCCTCATGTCCACGGGAATGGAGCACAGTGGTAAGTGAAACCACGGGAGGTCAACTGAGGCAGTCAATGACACAATTTGTGCTTCCTATCTTATACTTTATGTTGAGATGGAATTGTTGCAGGTAGGTGGAACACTTCTTATGGAGGTCATTATGCAACTTCTCCTGTGTTTGTATGAACTGTAGAGGCTTGTGATCAGTGTGGATAATCGTCTCCTTTCCCAGAATGTAATGTTTTTATTGACAATAGGCTTGTACAATGGAATACATTTCCTTGTCACAGGTGGGGTATTTCTGAACAGTATATGAGAGTGTCTCACTATGGTATGCCATCGGATGGTTGTGCTAAGTGATAAATTCACCTACAACATAGTTAGATGCATCAGTCTCAATATTGAACAGTTGTTGCAGATCAGGCAAGGAGAGTACTGGAGCTAAGCACAAGCGATGCTTCATATCATCAAATGCTCATTGTTGTTCCTTCCCCCACAAAAATGTTTCCATTCCACCACCCTTGGTCATGTGGCCGAGGGCCCATGCAATATAGGAAAATACTAACATGAACCGTTGGTAGAAATTGGCCATTCCCAAGAATCTCTAAATCTCGGTTAGTGTGGTTGGGGCTCTCCAGTCATGGATGACTTGGATCTTAGTGGGATCGACATGTACCCCATGGTAATCAACAATGTAGCTCTAGTATTGGACCTTGTTCATGCCAAAGGAACATTTTTCCAAGTTGGCAAATAGCATGTGCTCCTCCCAAGTCATGTTGAAGATGAGGATGTCATCCAAATATACCACCACAAAAGAGTTGGTGAAGGGTCTCAATACATCATCCATCAACCACATGAAAGTGGTTGGTGCATTTGTTAGGCCAAAGGGAATGACCAACCATTCGAAGAGACCTTATTTATATTTGAAAGTTGTCATCTAGACATCAGTTGGCTTGATGGGAACCTGGTGGTAGCCAGACTTTAGGTCAATCTTGCTGAAGAGGTTTTCCCCCTTGAGTTGGTCAAGAAGTTCATCAATCTTGGGAATTGAGTATTGGTTTCTGACTATGATTTTATTTAATGCTCTGTAATCAATGCAGATTCTCCAATTCCTATCCTTATTATACACCAGTACAATCAGGGTTCCGTAAGGGGAGGGTTTGGGTCTGATGTTCCCTTTTTGAAGAATCTCTTTGATCTGATGCTTGATTTCATCATTTTCCATAAAGGAGCGACAATAGACTGGTCCATTAGGTAGAGGTGCACCGAGGGTTAGATCAATTGGATACTTGAATTGGAAGTGCATCGGTACCTCGGTGGGTGAGGAGAAGATGTCTATGTACTCTTCCATGATCCCATCCAATTGCTTTTACTGCAAAGAGAGGCCTTGTGTAGATTCCACATATGTGGTGGCGACCTTCTGCTTACTATGAGAATGGATCACAAACAAGACAAACTTCTCGGTCTATGAAATGACCTTACTACATTGATTAGCAGAGATTAAAGAAATAGCAGTAAGAGGCGCTACCTCTGGTATGATATACAAGTGTCTACCCAAAGTAATAATAACACTGCGAGGTCTAGACTCATACACATCATGATGCTTCTAAAAATATGGTTGTCCTAAAATAACATCACAAACTTCAAGGGGAGAAATTTCACACAATACCTCATCATTGAAGGGCTTGATGTCATAGGGTAGACGACATTGTTGGTTGACATGGAGATTTCTTCCTTGGTGAATCCAACCAATGGTGTAGGGTTGAGGGTGCAGTGTCGTCAGAAGGTCCAGCCGCTTGATGAACTCTGCTGAGATCAGGTTCTTCTGACTACCACTATCAACATTGAAATAAATAAGAGCCCCCTTTACTCACATTTGTGATTGAAAGAGGCGTTCCCCTTCCTCTGGTTCTTCTGGTTCACTTGGTTAGACTTTGGTGGTAGTGACAGTGGAACTACGTTTAGCATCGATAATATGATTCCCTCCTTCTAGATTTTATTTCAAATAAGAATCAGCCTCTGACTCAGAAGCCTTCATCTCAACCATGAGTGACTGCTTGGAGAGACAATCTTCAGTGTTGTGCCAAGGTATTTTATGGTATTCACACCATTTTCCCATGTCCTTCTTCGTCTTCTCATTTCCCTTCTTGTGTTGCGGCTTGGATTGGTTGTCCTGAGAGTGGAAATATTTGCTCTGTCCCTTGCTATGAGGTTTGGGGCCACCTTTTCCCTACTTCATCTATGAGGAGTTTGCATATCCAAACTCTCACCTCTTCTACTTAAATTTATGCTCGATATTGCAACATATCTATAAGTTGTACCCAATGAGGCGATGTGTAGAAACTCCATTTTTGTTTAAATGTATCTATGAAAACAAACATGGTATTTGAGCACTAGATGTCGCTCAGAGTCTTTGATACCCAACTTGGTGCACATGGTATGGAAAATATTGGTAAAATCTGGTACTGTCTGGTCCCTTTCTTGACACAGGGTGGTCCATCTGGTGTACTGGTCCTCGTAGCTTCCAACAGGGTAGTATTGTTCTTTAATGCCATCCCGGAAGGAACCCCATGTAGGGGTTGTTATCTCCTCAAATAAATTAGTTAATTTCATTTGATTAGGTATTAGGTTGTTAGTAGAAAAAGCATTTCTAAATTTTTTAAGGATCATTTTAAAGAGATTTAAGCATTTAATAAACTTTGAAAAAACATTTGATTTGGTTTTTTCTTCAAAAAACTCGAAATTCAGGTTTCGGTGGCTAAGGAACTTTTTAAAAGGGATCCTAAGCCACCGAAAGTCCTAGCTTTCGATGGCTTAAATGCAAAATTTGGGGCTTCCCTAGCCACCGGAATTGCAGGAAGTTTGAAATGGTCAGCATGTCATCTCACACACTCGAATCATCAGGGTAATTATATCATTATTACTTCAAGTTGTCGAAGAAGATGGAAAATCTATCAATAATGACTGGGGCTGGCCTGGAAATTCTCCTATCATTTTCCTCTGCCCTCATTGAACCATAACCTTCCTCTATTTGCGTTGTGTGGTCTCCCCCCAAGCTCAAATTTTTCAATTTGCAGGTACAGGAGCATTCTAGCAAATGAAGAGAGGAGGACCTGCTCTTAGGAAATAACTAGATGACATTTTCTATATTGAGTCACACTCAGAGGTGTGCCAGTTCTTCAAGGACGTAGGCTGCTATTGATTTTGTGAAAAGCTCCAAGGTTTTCACCAGCAAGTAGTAGAAGCATTTTCTCTTACATTCGATGGAAGAAAAGCAGTGATTGGCAAAGAGGAATTCCAAGTGGATGACGCCTTAATAGCTGATGTTATAGAGCTTCCAAGAATAGGAGAAAACTAGTTCAAGACTACTATCACCAAGGATGTTGAATTTAGATCTTACTTGAAAGCACAGAATAGGGAAGAAAGCTACCATTTTTGTACATATCTGAGTTTCTATGATCCAGATGCCTCGAGGATGGTTTCTTATGACATATAATAATTTAAGGCATCATTATCAGGGTTTTGTTTCAGTTTCAAAGGTGCCAACAAGGAGGAAAAGACAAGGCTTCTTGCCTATTTTTGGTAAAAGATGGCATGCTTTCCAGAAAAACATTTTCGACCTCCCCTAGGATCTATTACAACTGTTTAAGAATATGAAGGACTCGAGGATAATTGAGATAAGGAGTTGACCTAGTAAATAGGATCTCTTCCTATTTTCATGAAACTGTTTTTGACTTTCTATTTCAAGAAAATTTGATCTAGTTTTCTAGGATATGGATATTAGCTGTAAAGGCTATAAAGCCAAGAATATTTGATGAACCAAGGGTTCGATTTTGAGTTCTAAACTATACTGTATTTTTGATTAAGACCATTTCTATAATATATTCAGCCTGCAAGTTTCTTTCATTATTATTGTCAGATCTTCTTTTCCTTTTTTGTTTTATGCTTATGAGTTGAATTATTTTATTCATCTATGTTTACATAATCCATCAGTGACTGTCATCTCACCATATGATTAGTGAGAAAATGATCATAAGTAATATTTCTAGTTTCTTGAGCCATCATATGTATTGTTTTATATATCTATGTTCTGGTTGAGGTGATTAGTTTCTTATCCATTTGATACACTACCTATCTGATAATATCTCTTGAAGGCCCTGCACTGTTTGAATATGCCTAGACAGTCTTGAATATACAATCCAATAAGTTATATATTCATCTTGATCCAACATTACCCATCATTGAGTGAACCATTGCAAGAATAGTTAAGTTACCAGGCATCTTTCAGATACAACCTAGAAGAGTTTCCTGGAGTGATAACAAATTGTCGTCGTTGTCGGGGAGAGAAGATTGAAGCTTGGCTTCCTTGGGACACGACATAGATCCATATTTGATGATAGACAAAGCCTTGACATTTACTTGTATGTAATTATCTATCTGGTGACTCCATTAGAACGAAGTGGCTCCGAAGAGATCTCATACTAGAGAAAATCTAGAAAGGGCACTAGCAACACCTGTTGCAAATCCAGAGAAGATCATCAGAAGAGGAAGAGTGTTACAAAGACAAACTTCCAGAGAAGAAAGGACATCTATATCAGGTATCTCAAGAGGTACTACTTCTTTATTTGTACCTAGAAAACCTTCCATTAAGTCTACTTCTGTTGAAGCTTCCTGTTCTCAGAAAATTGTAAGTGAATCATAAAATTTGAAAGGTGAGGAGCCTTCAATAGATTATGTTGTTATAGGTCTTATTTATGAGCATATTTATATACATAATTTATGGAAATAGGTTGTACAATCCACCCCGAAAGAGGATTTCTCCACTTCTCTGAACTCTTTGCAAACAGAATCAGAAAAACTCTACTTTTATACTCATACCAGTTTTCCTATAGTAGAGTCTATTCTCAAAGACTTGTTTGTAAAAGGAGAAGAAAATCTAACCCTGCTGCTAGGGCAGATTTACAAAGCCTTATATTTCCCTAACCCATCTGAGTTTAATAAGACTCCGCTGGGAAGGATCCAGCTGAAGGGGATGAATTTCAAATCCAGGTATTAGTTCATTACTCTGCTTCATGAACTGGTGTATTTCTTTATCAACTCTTTCATGTCGTTTCCTTTGCATGTAAAGAGGGTCATTTTTTGTTTTGCATATTCAAAAAATCATCATTCTTCTTGTATATATACAACCTTATAAGAGGAAATCCTGCAACCCTATATTGTAGATGTTGATTCAACACCTATACCTCATCCCGTTCATAAAGATGATCATTGTATTCAAATATCCCTTGAATCTAATCAACCATGTAACCTTACATAGGTCAGAATTGATTTCAAACCTGCCCAGAGCTCAACACATTTTTACATTATTGTTGAACCTTGTCATGAACCTGTTAACTCTCATAATCAACCCACTGCTTTTCAAGTTAAAATCGGGATGAATATGTTCAAGCCTTTGAGGCTGCCCTATCTTCTTCATCCTTACCCTCTTTACTGCTTTGAATATCTTCCCCAGTTTTCTGGAGAGAATAAATTTTCAGCTGAGAGGCACTTGGAATCCTTTGAGGATTTTGTTGAGCGATTTGAGATTGTTCATGAAGATGTGATCATGAGATTTTTCTCCAAGTCTTTGATCAGAGATGTTGATGCATGGTTTAAGGGTTTGAGAGCCAATTCTATTGTCTCTTGGGTCGAGTTCTCTAATTCTTTTGTGAAGTATTGGGGTGAGTACAAATCACTAGATTCATACCTTACTAATTTTTATGCTCTGAAGAGAGAGAAGGGTGAAGCTTTGCCTGTCTCTAATCGAAGGTTTTACAGTAGCTATCACGACATGCCTTTAGAGATCCAACCTTCAGAGACAACTACCATGATATATTATGTTATGGGTCTTCATTCAGAACTTACCCTTCTTCTGCTAGAAAGGAAGTCTTCATCCTTAAGGAGCTTGTTTGAAGATGCTCAAGAGGTAGAGGAGAACATCTGTGCATCCAGGTGGATATGAATGTAGGTTGACTCTAAAAATCTACAAGCACATGAACAAGTAAACTATCAGTATGGTTCATATTTTGAGCATGAAGGTAACGAGTTTCAAGCAGATTTGGAACAACAATGAGCATATGAGTTTATTTCAAATTCAGGTCAAAATTCTTCAATATTTGTTGAGTTCTCTAGAAACAAGTATGATTCAAAATCTTATGATTAGTTTGCTAACTAGGATGAGCCTATGATAAATAAAGATTGCATAGGCAATTATATGTTTTTAACTGATCCTTATTCATATGATTTTAACACTAATTTATCATCATCTTCTTAGAACTTTTCCGAAGAGAAAGTTGTGATTATTGATGATCAAGATATGAGCTCAAGGGAACAAGAAGGTGGTCATTCTTCTAGTAGAGGAACAACCATGGCTGAGCAAGAAGCTACCATAGATGTGCAGTTGTTTCCCGAAGACCAGTATGTTTCTGATTTTCCTTTCAAGGATCTGGTGGCAGTATTCATGGAGTTATACTTTTCAGAGAGCTTGAAAGTTTCATATTTCTTTAGCTCGCCCATGTTTTTAGGTGAGTATGATTTCCAGAAAGAGTTCTTATCACCGTGGTTACATTTCAAACTTCATCTGTTGATCAATGACGAAGATGAGATTTCTTCAGTATTAAAGTTGCTTGGGTGGTTGTTATGGAATTCATCATTTACCTAACAAAATTGTACATCTGGTTAGAGTAGGGTAGTGTAGTAAATAAGATTTTTTTTAGCATTTGTTTCTTCCCATTTGCAGCAGAAATAACAGTTTGCTTGTGTGAATAAAGGAATATTTTGAAGGTGTATAGAGATCAGTTGCACAGGTTTGGAGAAATTTTAGAGATCGGTTTCACAAGTCAAATGACTCCATAGTCCAATGGTAAAGGCTACAGGCAAGTTACAGGTTTGTATAAGATCAGTTGCACATGAATCTGTAGCCCAATGGTAAAGGTGACTAGAACTAAGGTTCTTGAAACCTTATAGGGAGGCTTTCATCCCCAAAAGGAGACAGATGTTATCTCCTCAAATAAATTAGTTAATTTCATTTTATTAGGTATTAGGTTGTTAGTAGAAAAATCATTTCTAAATTTTTTAAGGCTCATTTTAAAGAGCTTTAAGCTTGTAATAAACTTTAAAAAAACATTTGATTTGGTTTTTTCTTCAAAAAACTTGAAACTCAAGTTTCGGTGGCTAAGAGCCTTTTCAAAATGGATTCTAAGCCACCGAAATCCCTAGCTTTTGGTGGCTTCAACACAAAATTTGGGGCTTCCCTATCCACTGAAATCACAGGAAGTTTGAAACAGTCAGCATCTCATATCACATGCCCAAATCATCAAGGTAACTGCATCATGATTACTTCAAGTTGTCGAAGAAGATGGAAAAGTTGTCAATAATGACTGGGGTTGGCCTAGAAATTCTCCTATCATTTTTCCTCTACCCTCGTTGAACCATAACCTTCCAATATTTGCAATGTGTGGTCTCCCCCTAAGCCCAAATTTTTCAATTTGCAGGTATAGGAGCATTCTAGCAAATGAAGAGAGGAGGACCTGCTCTTAGGAAAGAACTATATGACATATGCTATCTTGAGTCACACTCAGAGGTGTGCCAGTTCTTCAAGGATGTAGGCTGCTATAGATTTTGTGAAAAGCTCCAAGGTTTTCACCAGCAAGTAGCAGAAGCATTTTCTCTTACATTCGATGGCAGAAAAGTAGTGATTGGAAAAGAGGAATTCCAAGTGGATGAAGCCTTAATATATTATGTTACAGAGCTTCCAAGAACAGGAGAAAACTGGTTCAAAACTACTATCACCAAGGATGTTGAATTTAGATCTTACTTGAAAGCACAAAACATGGAAGAAAGATACCATTTTTGTACAGATCCAAGTTTCTATGATCCATATGCCTAGAGGATGGTTTCTTATGACAGATAATAATTTAAGGCATCATTATCAGGGTTCTGTTTTGGTTTCAAAGGTGCCAGCAAGGAGGAAAAGATAAGGCTTCTTGCCTATTTTTGGTAAAAGATGACATGCTTTCCAGAACAACATTTTTTACCTCCCCTAGGATCTATTGCAGCTGTTGAAGACTATGAAGGACTCGAGGATAATTGAGATAAGGAGTTGACCTAGTAAATAGGATCTCTTCCTATTTTCATGAAATTGTTTTTGACTTTCTATTTCAAGCAAATTTGATCAAGTTTTCTAGGATATGGATATTAGTGGTAAAGGCTATAATGTCAAGAATATTTGATGAACCAAGGGTTCTATTTTGAGTTCTAAACTATATTGTATTTGTTATTAAGACCATTTCTATAATATATTCATCATGCAAGTTTCTTTCATTGTTATTGTCATATCTTATTTTCCTTTTATGTTTTATGCTTATGAGTTGAATTATTTTCTTCATCTATGTGTACATAATCCATCAATGACTGTCATCTCACCATCTGATTAGTGAGAAAATGATCATAAGTAATATTGCTAGTTTCTTGACCCATCATATGTATTGTTTTATATATCTATGTTCTGGTTGAGGTGATTAGTTTCTTATCCATTTGATACACTACCTATCTGATAATATCTCTCAAAGGCCCTGCACTGTTTGAATATGCCTAGACAATATTGAATATACAATCCAATAAGTTAGATATTCATCTTGATCCAATATTACCCATCATTGAGTGAACCATTGCAAGAATAGTTAAGTTACCAGGTATCTTTTAGATACAACCTAGAAGAGTTTCCTAAAGTGATAACAGGGTCAACCACAAATATTGTAAATTCCTCTATGGCCCTTTTCTCAGAGTAAGTGTCCCACCAGCACTTCACATAGGGGATGGCCTTGAGGAGTGAAAATGTAATTTTTCCCTATCAGAAAAATTATGGACAAAAAAATACCCTTCGACCATATTCAACCATTTATCGACAGCATCTGCATCTATCATTCCTTCAAATGATGGAATATCAAAATTTACATGTACCTTGAAGGGGGTTGCATGGATGCTTGATGAAGATGCTTCTCTTGAGGGCAGTTGCTGAAGGATCTACACAAAGTTGTCCATCATTTCGTTCCTTTGTCACACAAGGGATTCCTCAAGAAACATTTTAAAAGGATATCTTGCTCCATCATCTTTCTTTTCATCTCGCATGGGTTGTTTTTGGGCTAGACACGACCGTTATTGCAACGACTCGATTGGTTCAAGTCCCAACTTCTTGTACCCAGATTTTATTGGGGACATGCACGAAGAAAATTAAAGAAGAGCATATCTCTCTGATACCACTGATCTGTACTTAGGAGCAGAAAAAACGGATTAACTGAATGAATACAATAAACACAGAGATATGAAGAACAACACCGATATCTACTGAACAATTTATTTTATTGAATAAATGAAATAGGATGAAACTGTAAAACTATAGAACTGAAACACTTGCTTGAATGGCGGTATCTATCTCTAAGAAGAGATGTGACTACTATGTGCATATGTCTGAGCATAATTATTACAATGAGGCTCCAGAGGCCTTTTTAATATTACTCGTGAATTCCAAAACCCTAGACATCAGAAAACCTAACCCTAGGAGGTGAAACAACAAAATTCATGTGGGCCCCTATGGGTAATTTGGTACCTCAACTTAAAGGTATTTTAGAGAGCTACACATAACGCCATCAAACTTAGACTGTCTATAGTTTGACTATGGCGAGCCCAAAAAACATTGTTTAGGGCTCCAAAACGGCCCTGGAAGTACAACAAGATGTGCTAACATGTAAACATACAAAATAATCTAGTTGGATTAGGTGAGAGGACACCAGTATCCACCTGGAATATGTGTAGGGATTCAAACATCCCCAGAAGTGTAGAACCCACAATTACAAATAAGTACAGAAGAATGTGTTGAACTGAAAATTGACAAGAGGAGCCGGTTGGAATAGGTGGGTGGCCACCAATATCCACTTGGATCAATAGGAATCATGTAACTCCATAGAGAGTGCCTTCTCCTTTGTATTTGCATTATTTTCTTACTTGAGAAAAGAGAGCATAGGAGCCTCAACTTCTAGCTTGGTTTTCTCCCATAAGGTTTTCTGAGAGCAAAGCTTTGTGTTATTTTTTGGATTGTGTATGATTGTATTTTACTATTCTCTATTTTCCACATTTTATTTATTTCATGCATAAGATGATAATTGTAACTAAATATTATGGAATCTAAAGGAATTTAACCTTCATAGTGTATATTTCAGTTTCATTTATCATTGTGACGAACTTTTCCAGTAAAATATCGACGACAATTTACAGATCATATTGGTATCAGAGTAGGTTTTCTTTTGGGTACTTTTGGGAAGTTTCATGATCCAGGAATCAACGCAAAGATAATTCACAAAAACCATAGCCATGGCGGATGAGTCTATTCATAACAACCCTCTATATCCAACAAAAGTGAGATTTGAGAGGTACGAAGAGAAAGTCACCGATATCAATCACAATATGAACCTCCTCATGGAAGCTCTAGCAATAAATATCAGATCATGCATAGATGTTGGAGGCTCTAACTCAGAGATCAGATTGGAGGGGAAATCAGGAGATTAGGCATACCAAATAAAGGAGTCGTAGAAAGAATCTGAGAAAGAAAAACTGAGTTTGAGTGTTGTTAACCCTTCACATACCCTATTCAAGATGGAAGCGAAAGTTGATATAAATCCATACCAAGATGATATCAATGCATTAAAATTGAATTATTGGTTGCATCAACTAGAATTTTATTTTAGCACCCACCATATAGATGAAGAGAAAAATATTTTATTTTCTAGCTTTAAGTTAGAGGGCCATGTTTAAACTTGGTGGGAAATACATACAAAAACAATTAGGTTGGAGGGTGATCTTCCAATAACTAGGTGGGAAGAATTAAAATTATCAAGTCCTAATTCTACCCTATCGGGTACATAGGGGATCAATGGATTGGGCGGCACTACTTCATGCAGAGGAAAGGGAAGAGTGTACAAGAGTACACCATTGAGTTTAGAAAGATAGTCATCATAATGAGTATATGTCCAAAGATTCCATATGTACTCCTCAAGTATCTATATGGTTTACATAGTCATCTATGAAAGCAAGTGATGCTCTTCAATACAAGGACAGTGGATGAGGCATGTGTATGGGCACAATACCTAGGAAACATAGACCAAAAGAAGGGACAACCAAGTGGTTTGAAGTAGAAAGAGCACCAGGAAGCTTCCAAGGAGGGGAAGAAGAAATGGAAAGGGGGGAAAGATAAAAAGAAAACAACCACTACAAATCAATGCAAATATCCTAGCAACCTTTGCAATCATTGCAACATTGATGGCCACCCTGAGGATAAGTGTTGGAAACTACATATAGAGTTGAAGTCGAAGAATTGCAAGAAGGACAGAGATAAAATAACCTTCTAGCCACAAATTTGATCAATCATGTGAAAACTAGCTTACATGTGGATGAAAATATTTTTTGCACATATATTCAGAAGGAGGTGAATCTATGTAGCCTTCAACACCAGGAGGAGAAGGATATGACCAAGCTCTTCCACATCAAGATTCAGGTCAAGAAGACCAATATAGATGCTTTGTTCGACTCTGGTTCACATGATAATCTCATAGAAATATATTTGGTCAACAAGATTGGATTGGAGGTTCACAATTATCCTATCCCCTATCCATTGGGTTGGGTAAACAAGGATGTAGATATCAAGGTAACAAAGTAGTGCAAGATTAAATTTGTTGTAAGTGTTGATTTTATAGATGAAGTAGAATTGATTGTAGTACCATTAGATGTATGCAGAGTAGTGTTTGTAAGTCCCTACATGTATATGAGGGATTTTATATTCATGCAAAGAGAAAATCATTACTACCTCATCAAGGACGATAAATTCTTCATCATCAATGCGCACAAAGTAAAATAAAAAATTTGACTGGTAAGTGCCATTGAAGCTAAGAAATTGATTAGTTCTAGCAAGAAATATGTTTTACTTTTTCTAAGAGAAAATCAGTCTAGTGAAGAGTCTTTAAAAGTAAATAAATCCTTGGAAGGGTGTACTAAAGAGAAGAAACATTAGTTGGAGGAGTTTCTACAGGAATGCAAAAGAGTGTACCAGGATCCTAAAGGGATACCACCTAAGAGGGAAGTGGAGCATGAAATCTAATTATTTCTAGACTCGCCCTTGCCAAATATTGGGTTGTATAGACAGTCCATTATGGAAGAAAAGGAAGTAGAGAAGAAGTTGCAACAATTGTTAGAGTAGGGAGTTATTTGACCAAGTACCTTGCTTTGTGGATCACCCATCATAATTGTACCCAAGGAGGGTGGGACATGGAGAATGTGTATCAATTACAGGGCATTGAATAATATTACACTAAAGAGTTAGAACCCTCTACCCAGGATCATTGATCTATTGGACCGACTGCAACATGCCAAGTTCTTCACTAAGATAGATTTGAAATCACAATATCACCAGGTATGAGTCAAATAAGCAGATACTTGGAAGACTTCCTTCAAGACAAGACAAGGTTTGTATGAGTGGTTGGTTGTGCCATTTAGTTTATGCAACACATCGACTACATTTATGAGACTAATGAATGATGTTTTACACCCTTATCTAGATTCATTTGGTATTGTTTATTTGGATTATATATTGGTTTATAGTGCTACCTAGGAGGAGCACATGTCATATCTCATGCAGGTGTTAGAGACTCTAAAGAAGCACCAGTTGTTAGCTAACCTCGAGAAATGTGAGTTTTCTCAACAATATTTGGTGTATTTGGGGTATGTTATCAATGGAGGGGAGCTCAAGATAGGTCCCATAAATATGGATGCCATCATGAAATGGTTAGTTCCTACAAATTGCATATAATTTAGTATCTGTGTTGGGGAAGCACAATACTTGTGGAAGATCGTAGCTTCATTTTTAACAGTAATTGCACAACTCCACACCATAACAATGAGTGGTAATAGTTTCCAGTGAGGGAAAAATCAACAGAAGGCCTTTGATGAGATGAAAATAAATGTCATTCAAGTACAAGTGTTCACACTACCAAAATTGCATAAGCCCTTCGAAGTGGGTATGTCATGGGAGCAGTCTTGATGCAGGAAGGAAGGCCCATATACTATTATTATAAAGTATTTCATGGGGAAGTTCTAAACTACCCTACCTATGACAAGGAGCTTTGTGACTTGGTGCAAGTTAACAAAAAGTGGAATCCCTATCTAATGGAAAAGGAGACCGTCATCCACACAGATCACCAGTTGCTCTAGTATTTGCAAGCCTAGATTAAGTTACAACAAAGAAGGCACTACAAATGGATGGGGTTCTTATAAAATTTTCATTTGGTCTTAAAGTATTAGAAGGGTAGCATAAACAAGTTGGAAGACATGCTTTCAAGACTACCCACATCCAATATTACATCTTTGGGAACTCTAATGCACATGGATCCTTTTACCCATGATGCATACAAAGAGGCATACATAAAATATGAGGACTTCATGGAGGTGTTTCAATATCTAAAAGTCCAAATTTATATAGAAGAAGGTGAAAAAAAGGTTTAATATCACTTCTATAATGGTTTACTCTACATGCTCAACAATCTCTATGCCCCTAAAGGTGAATGAATGCAACTTATCAGGGAGGCTCACACCTCCGATGTTGTAGGACATTTTGGTGTTTGGAAGATAGTCACCAACTTATAGAGGTATGTTTACTAACCCATAATGCAAGAATATGTAGAACAATATATTAAGGGATGTATATTTTATTGTATCAGCAAGCTCGGTAATAGGAATCAAGGTCTATACCATCCCTTACATGTACCAACTCAACATTGGGAAAGTATTTCCATGGATTTTGTGGTAGGTTTACCAACAACCAGGAAGGGACTTTACTATCTATTTGTGGTAGTTGATAGGTTCAACAAAATTTTCATTCTCATGCCTTGTAAAAAGAACATCAAAGAACAAGAAGAAACAAACTTGTTCTTTTAATAGGTCTGGGTGCACTTTGGGATACCAAGGAGCATCATCTTAGAAAAGGATACCAGATTTCTTAGTGCATTTTGGACTACATCGTGGGAGAATATGGACACTAAGTTGAAGAGGCATATAACATTCCATCCACATACAGATGAGAAAAAAAAAGTAGTCAACGTGACTTTGGTGTATCTTTTGAGGGGTTACAATCAAAAGCATCTAAATACCTGAGATGAAAATATGAGCTATATACAACACTCTTATAACAAAGGATCCACTTCTACTGGTAAGTCACCTTTTGAAACTTGATTTGGATAGTTTCCACCTTCACCCTTAGACGTTGTATATGGAAAATAAGGAGGAGTGAGGGAGGACCTCACAGGAAATGAATTAAAAAAAGAAAAAAATGTTGAGAAGGTTAGGCAGATCCATTTGCAAGGTCATGAGACATTGGAGAAGTCACAGGAAAAGTAAAAGGCTGGACATGAGTAGCACAAAACAAAGAGAACATTCATAGTGGTAGAAAGAGTATGGTTACAACTGAATAAGGGAAGACTATAGGGTCTTGGTAAGAAGATAAAGGCTCTGTAGTATGGTCATTTTGAGGTAGTGGAAAAGGTTGGAGATAATCCCTACAGACTCAGTCTATCCCTATGCATGTGCATTTACTTAGTATTGAATTTGGAGAATCTCAAACTCGATTAGCCTTCCATGTTGGATTAGGAGGAGGAGTAGGTCCTACCTTCCATAGAGGACTTAGCACCAGATGATCAGGTAGAATTGATGGAGGACATAGTTTTGCAGAAGAGTTACAAAACTACAAGATAGGGGCAACATTACCTTTGGAAGATTGGGTTGAAAGGACAACTTCCAGGCAAAGAAAAGTGGTACTCCAGGTAGAAGGTAGATGAAAAATTTCCTCCCCTCATTCAGTAAATATTTTGGGGACCAAAATCCTCCCTAAATGGGGAGGTATGATTTGTATTGGATCATTATAATATTTTTCATCTATCTCAGTACTTTTTGGGTGGAAAAATTGGAGGAACCAACTTGCAAGGCCATTTCATCAGCTGGTCCAAATTTGGAAATTTGGGTCCAAAAAATGGTTTAAAATATTTTAGATCCATTTAGAGGCATCAAATGACAAGTTTTTGGGTCTATACCTTACTATGGAGGAATATTCTATATTCTACACACCGATACCTTTCCAATGATGTAGAATCGCCTCACTCGGAGTTCAAAAATCATATGCAAAATTTATGCCTCCCGCAAGTTGACCTACCATATTGATCACCATGTTGCAAGTAGATTCCACATAAGTCTCCATTACTTAGACATGTGGGGATATCCATGTAGTTTATTTTATAATAACAATTTAGGAGGTCCAAAACCTTATCACAATTGAGGGTTGATGAATTCAAAAACCTACCCCTATATGGCTATCAGGTGATGTTAAATATTGGGTTGCTAGGAGGAGAAGGGGTTCCATTCTATGTTATTGTATTTTGTTCCATGGCATAGCAAAACAACTGAGAGTGGTAAATTAGAGAGCATAATAGAGGGGGTTAATTTTCTATAGAAACCTAATAGGCAAAAAGTCTCAGGTAACTCCATAGAGAGTGCATTCTCCTTTGTACTGGCATTATTTCCATCCCAGAGAAAGGAGAGAAGAGTAACCTCACCTTCAAGATGGGTTTTATCCTATAAGGGTTTCCCAGAGAAAATATTTGTGTTATTTTGTGGATGGTGTGTGATTGCATTTTAATTTTATTTATTTTCCACATTTTATCTATTCCATGCATAAGTAGAAAATCAATAACTAAATATTATGGAATCTAAAGGAATTTAACCTTTATAGTGTATATTTCAGTTTCATTTATCACATTTGTTGTAATGAAATGTTCCAGTGGAATATCCATGATAGTTTATAGATCATGTGGTGAAGCAGTGTTATTTAATATCTTAATCTTAGCCACACATTCATCAGAACTAGGAAGAAGAATTGTTCTTAGAGAATGCCCAATATTTGTATGACATTATGGTAAGGCAGAAAAATCCTCATCTAATAGCTTTAAAAACCTAGTATCCTAAGGAACAAATGGAATATATAACCAAAGGAATAGACAAGGTATAAATAGTTAATAAGGATAGGGAGGAGGATAACATACAAGAGGAGATAAGTATAAAATAGGAGGTTAAAAGAAAATACATACAAGATGAGAAAAATAGATAATAACAAGAGAAAGAACTACATAGGAAAACTAAATAAGAGTTGAGGAAAAGGAAAGAGGAATAACTTGTGCAAATATAATTAGAAAAGTAGAGAAGATATTCAGAACATGAAGATAGAAAGAAATACTTACAAGAATCTAGGGAAAAGCAATGACTAAAGGATGAAGAAAAAATAAAAATATAAGAAAAGAAAATTCAACAAGAAGAAAAGCAAAAATTGAAATAAGACGAACATAAGTTTTTTTTTAACAAAAACTGGTAAAATTGTATTATCTGTGTGGATGAATCCACTGGTTTTACAAAAAAAAGGTTTGTACAGACCGCCTAGTTTTCCCTCTTAAGGGGATGTTTTTACAAAAGTGGGGATTGACATAGAGTTTAGAGCATCCCCCTTGATTTTCAAAAGTTATAAAGGTTGAATTTCCTGGATAGCTCCGGAAAAATATACCACTGATATATATTATTCAACAAAACATACAAAGATTAAAACTTAGTTACCCTTTTCAACTTTTATATGATGCATGTCCAACTTGATTTCTGGAAGTGGCTCATTCATATCAGGGACTTGATTGACCGAATTCGATTGAACATTCCTTGAATGTCCCTATTGGTCGCCTGGATTATTTGGAGGAGACTGTAAGATGTATAGCTAGTCTAGTCTTTGTTGCAACATCTCTATCTTCAAGAGGTTTGCGTCAATCTGACTGTGTTGGGCATTGCTTTCGTCCTGGAGTTTACCAATCATGAATCTGTGCTGGAATAATTTTTCTACCTCAAAGGCATGGTTGGCACTCATTGCGCCCATTTGAACTCTGAGGCTACTACATCCACCACAATCCACTTCCCAGTCATCCTCTGGCTAGCTTCCCAAGTCTTCTTGAGCTGCATTTTCTTGTTGCATTGCATCGTTTTCTAGTGATTGACCAAACCTGACAATTACTTGATGATTATGTAGGGAGAAAGGGGAGAACCACGAGTGGGAAAGAGTGTCACTAGCCTACAGGGGCGAAGGTGAAAGGTAAACTTTCAGGGGCAAGGGAGGTCACCGAGGCGATAGGTAAACTGAGAGGTCATGGATCGATGAAGAATTCAGGGGGACTCGAAAGTTATGTGACTGGCTAAAAGAGGGCTTAGGGGGGCCTTGAAGGTGCCCAAGGCTAGACAGGGCCCTGAAGGGGGATGAAAATAGAGGCTCGTGAGTTGAGAATAAGGGCTCAGAGTGAGTAATTTGAGAATATAGAGGATTCCAGGACACGCTTAGCAGGAGCTAGCCATACCGCGAGGGAGATGGAGGATCGAGGATAAATAGCAGTTGAGCCAGGCATGTCAAGTGAGTGGATGGGAAAACCCATAAAATCCAAATATTGATCAAGGACACCATCATGGTTTCCCATGAATCTAATAAATGAAAGAGGGTACTTACCTGCAAGTTCATGGGAGGCTCCCTGCGGACTGTTCCATTAGAAGCCATGGATGTGAGACTGGAGGTGTGGATGACATCATGGGGGATATTGCGCTATGCTAGTTGAGAATCCCATACCACTTCCATGAACCTTTGAATTTGTATGAGAGGGTTTCCCACATGATCTGAATATTTAACACCTTTCGTGATGATGGCGGTGGGGTCGTTAACCACCATTTTATCTCGGATAGAGAAGCCCACTCGTGTTGCCTGCCACCTGGTTAACCAAAGTACTTCATGCTCCAGTTGGAAATCTTTTAGTGTCCACCTTGCATTGTTGGAACTTCTCACCCATTCACTCAATGGGAACGTTTTCAGCTTCGCGAAAATTCCCCCATCCCTCTCGTCTCTTTGGGGGGATCGAAATCCATTCCTGTGCCTATGTCCTTGAGTTTTGTTTGGAGCCGTAGTGTGGCACCTTCTTGCGTCGGTCTTATCCCCATCATAATTGATCATTAGTAAATGGGTACTAGGGTTGAGACCCCGTCTATACTTAGGGTGCTTGGCTTTGCCTCTATTGCTACATTGGCCATTTTTTCGGCTTCAATGTTATTTTCCCTTAATATGTGGTATAAGGTGGTTTTAATGTCTCGGGAGACCATCCTAATTCTATCCATGATTTTATTTAAGCTTGGTTCTCTAGGGTTTTTTCCCTGTATCATCATTATTATTATGGTTTTGGAGTCCCCTAAGACTACAAGCTCTCGAATACTCTTAGTCTAGGAGAGTTCTACTCCTTTTAGTAGAGCACAGGCCTCGACTTTATTGTTAGTTTTCATCCCCAGATTCCAATGGTAACATAAGGATATTTTCCCTCTAGG